>JAAAQI020088891.1:0-16633 GCA_011800005.2 Stichodactyla mertensii | reverse complement strand
TACATAAATGAATGAATGCATGAACGAAAGGAAGAAAGAAAAAAGAAAGAAAGGAGGAAAGAAAGAAAGAAAGAAAGTAAGTAAAGGGGGCAGCTCAACGCGTTTGAAGAGGGAGAGTGGTACAGAATTATGCATAAATTATCTAAGGGCAGATACAAAATGGCGGATGCACGTCTCGTGTTGCTCTTCTTGAAACCTCCAGAAGTAATAAGATAACCACAACTGTAAAGCCGAGCTTATAAGTTACAACGCACAAAGAAGCTGTCTGCATGATTTAACTCTTGTTGAAGCCTCGGAAAAGAGCTTTAATTTGCTTTAATCGAGATCACTTCGGTTTGTTTATCTTCCCAGCTTCGCGTTGCCAAGAAAAACATCATCATCTCTACACACTAAAACTGGATTTTTCTACAAAAATCGTTAGATATAAAGAATGTTATAGATTTGTTTCTCTTCATTTTTCGACTTTGAGAAGTTCTTTAGAGTTTTTGAATTATTATTGTGTGACTTGAACCACCTTTTCACGTGTTAGTCAAGAGAATGTCACTAAGAACTCGTATAAACGGTTTTACTGCTTGGGTCAACTTACGTTTGACTTCTACAGGACATTTCATGCACAATGTATTGACTGACCTATTGAAAGGATACAATATGAAAGTGCTTTTGGAAAGTATGACTGGAAGACCGCTTGAAAAACTCCAGAGTTTTGAAGGACTAACTCAACAACAAAAGACAACCAGGGTAGAATGGATCGTCAAGGAGCTCAAAGCTACACAGATTATCCCAAAGAATACGTTTGTTGATTCGAGGATGTTTGCAATGAGATCAGCTGAGCAGGTATTTGATCTACTTTGGTGTCTTGTGTGCCATGATATTTGGTATGTTTGGGAAAGATCTGAATTTCTACAGAAAGAAAATGGGACAATGCTTGTTTCGAAGCCGTTCTCATGGACACCCCCTCCCCCTCCCCCAAAAACACCTACACATAAAATAGAAAAGGACATGTTACTTGGTTTTGGATCAAAATCACTGAGACGGACACCCATTGACACTCCAGAACCTTCACTAAGTCCAACAGCCACTGAAATGTCTGACGACATGACAACAAAACGGAGATCAAAAAACTTTCCATCACCAGAGTATTGCATTCTCGACATGGTTAATGCACACTTGCGGATGAGCCGAGAAGGGCGGAAATTGACAAGAGGTATAATGAGTTTGGATGATCTCACAGATAGTCGAGTGCTGTGTGCTCTTGTCAATACATTTGTACCAGAAACCTTCACGACTGAGATCCTTTTGAATGACAGATGGACAATCAACCTTGCTCTTCAGACAGCAAATGAAATATTCAAGTCTTCAAATCCATTTGACTCACAGGATCTTGTAGAGGGAGATGTGATGTCAGTCTGTGCTTACTTTGCCTTTTTCTTCATGAGTGGGTACAAGTTCAGGCAATCCAAAGCAATGCTGAAGCGACTAGATGAATTAAATGTCTTAAAAATTGGTGTAAAAGATGAGATTGAGCAGTTCCCAGATTTTGTTACC
This sequence comes from Stichodactyla mertensii, assembly GCA_011800005.2. NCBI lineage: Eukaryota > Metazoa > Cnidaria > Anthozoa > Actiniaria > Stichodactylidae > Stichodactyla > Stichodactyla mertensii. Next base: position 15,088 of record JAAAQI020088891.1, on the reverse strand, counting down.
AACATGAAGGATTTGAAAAGGAAAAAAGAATTAGAAAACCTAATTGGGGATTTTGATGAGGAAATAGAGATGATTGAGCAGAATTATGATGTTGCAAAGTGTGCTGCTTGGATCAAGAAAGTAGCTGAAATACAGAACAAGGTAAGGCCAAATAAACAAACATACCACATGTACCTACAAGAATGTTACTGTTAGAAAAAAAATTTGTGGGGGAGGGATGCAAGAAAAATTTAAAAAATAATGAGATAATAATTTTGAATTACCTTTGCTTCAATAACCAAAATTAGGCTAAGTTTGTGTACCATACTCTAAATTGTTGTGGACTCTAATTCATAACCCATTACTCAAGCAAGCTTCTCTTCTAGTATTTCTCATGTCAGCCCTTAATGCTCTAACAGCTCTTAGAGAAGACTAAAGAATTACTAGTTTTCCCTTGTTATTTATGTGACTGAATTGTAATCAAGATTTATTATTTTCTTTTCCTCACAACCTTTGCCCAGTTTTCTGTATTATTTCACATTCACATGACATAAGGTACAGAGAAGCCTCTCCCCTTCACCTTATAAAAAGTTCAAATCCTCTGCTCTGAACCAGTGCAGTATATCAACTGATCCTTAGTGAAAATATTTACGGCACCAGTGTTAACCAGCCTGATATGTAGAGTGCCCTCCTGCAACCCCTCACACTATGACTACACAGGCTAATGTTGAACCCATCTAGATAAAATGCATTTTCATGCTCAAGGATAAAGGGTTCACTCAATCCCAGAGGTCTATCATTCTCTGTGGTTTGTCAGCAAGCATGTGCAGTAAGAATGAGAGGGATCAAGTATCAAGTGATGTGTTCAGAAGGATTCAAATAGCTTTAAATCCAAAGCTGCAATAGTCCTTTCCCAAGATATGGTTGAGTGAGTCCAGTACTAGCCAAAGACAATTTCATTATCGTAGCAGTTTCTTCTTGGTGTCATTATGTAAATTATATATTGTTTAATCAACAACTCTTCTTTGCTTTATTGTTTAATCATCCCGAAGTCCATTGTATCAGATTATTGCATAGCTCAGTACATGATGGTTCGTACTGAAATCAAGGCTTTGGCTAGTACTGGAGTAGCTCACCTATATCTTGGAAAAGGACCATTTTTTCCAGAGAAACTGACAGATTGGTTCTCTTCAGTGCGCAATGCATTGTGGATGACTAGGATTCTTTAATCCATAAAATTTAATTTCTAACACAGTTTTTCTTTCTGTGATCTTAGTGTCGAGCTGCAGTATCAAAAAAGATTATTGAACGGTTTGACATAGTAAAAGTCCCACGAAACATCACCATCAATGATCTGGCTATCGAGATGGTTATTAACCTGAGCCTGACGTGTGGAACTGGTTTCTACAGCAGCAAAGTCAGTGAAAGTGCCTGGAAGGGTCGAAAACTAGTCATAAGGGACAAAAAAACAAACGCCTTCTACGATGATTTCTCTGGCGGTGCGGATCACAAAGCAACAGTCCGTCAAATGCTCGGACTCGATGAGGATAAAGTCGTTGATATCAGCTCCACGGATTATCCAGATCTTGATATTTTCTTCGAGAGTTCTTCACGGAACAAGATGCTAAAGGCGGGCTCGTTGTTCGTCTACCAAGTGTTTCCGGGCACAACGACTCAATGCCAAAGGCTTCTGTTCAAAGCAGCCAAGAATGGCGAGCTTGATGTTGTTCAAAAGCTCGTCGCTTTTTTTCACTTAGACAAGACTTTTGTTGACTCTAGAGAGCACAGTTCTGGCAACACTGCTCTGCATTTGGCGTGTCGTCACGGTCACATCGATATTGTTATCTACTTGCTTGAAAATGGCGCCAAAGTCGACGCGTTGAACCATCATCTCAGCACGCCATTCTTTCTGGCCACAGAAAGTCTCCAAAAAGATATTTGCCAGTTACTAATCGAGTGGGGAACCGACGTAAACAAGAGGAACAGAAACAGCAAGACGGCTTTTGAATTAATGCGCCATTACGAGCTGAGGACATTCTTAGAAGAAAAGTACAAGGAATGGTCGACGTTGGTTCCTAAGTTGATTGCTGGGGACATGGAGTGCCTGGCGAAGATTATTGCGGCTCACCATCGTAAGGAAAACGTCATGTCAAGCCTGAGGAGCCGGTGCGTGAGTGGAAGTACTCTACTCCATACTGCGGCATTCTTTGGAAGCATTCCCAACATCAAGTCGTTATTTGCCGAAGGTCTTGATGTCAACTTGTTGGACTATAAAGGCGCTACACCGTTACACCGAGCTAAGAACGCTGCTACCGTTGATCTTTTTCTAGAAGCAGGTGCCAACATCGATGCGGTTGATTTTGACGGCAATACCCCCTTACACGTGAAATGCTATGGAGAAACGGGAGAACCTACTGATCTGGATTGCATTGAGAAAATATTGATTAAGGGCGCACCGTTGATAGTTAGAAATGAGAGGGAATTGATGCCTATTCATTGCTGTGCAATGCAGGGAAGGATTGATGCCATTAATGCTCTTATCTTCTTCGATACTGAGGGGAACATTAGGAGGAGTCTCGAGATGGAAGATGAGGCAACACCCCCAAGTCTTCCTCATCTGGCCATCGCGAATGATCATCTTGAGTGTGCTTCCTGGCTGGTGGAAAACAGCTTTCATTTTAAGCAAAATGAGACTGACGTTCTTGTTCACAAGATCTTACTTGAGCAAGTTCCTTGCACCAAACGCGTGGAAACCATTCGATTCCTTCTGGAGCAAGGAGCTTCAGTCAACCCTTCTTATCCCGCGGGAAACACGGCTTTGCACCTCACTGCGGGATTATCCAACGCATCGGATGTGCTGGAGCTGTTTCTATGCTTTGGTGCAGATGTGGACTCCTTAAACGAAGACCTCTGTTCACCTTTGTTCTACGCAACACAGGTCAACAACATGTACGCAGCGAGCATGTTGATAGAACACGGCGCTAACGTGAGATCCCGCAATCTTCAAGGTCTGACAGCGTTTGACTTCATCTCAGACTTCGACGAATGGATTGACTGCGGTTACTTCAACGAAGAGATCAAAGCGAGGCTCAAGGCGTATAGCTTGAAGCACGCCAGGGATCTGGTGCGAGCCATTACTAAGAAAGTTCAGAGCGTAAGCCAGCATTCGATTTCAAGGAAGCGAGACTACCTTGATTTACAGACAAGAAGTGATCAGAGAGCGCTGGTTTTACCTCCCATCAACAGGAACGCAACTTATTGAGAGGAATTTCATCTCTATGAGATCCGTAACGCAGATTTCATATGACTGTGAAAAGCTCGCGACAGGAACACGATCGTGACACGGTCAAGGCACGACAAGGCACGGCAAAAGTCTAGAAAACATCACGGTCACGGCGAGGCAAGCTTACAGCACCGATCGTATCGCGAGCCTTTCACAGTCATACGCAATCTGCTTTATCCAGTTGTATCATGCACGGAAAGCAGTAAGAAAGAAGATTGCCTCTAGTTATGGAACCGAAATGCCGAAAGATTGCAGAATAATCCCTGACTCCGATGAAAATTCATTTACCAATAATAAGCAATTTCTTATTTGGAAAAACCGGGAGAAACAATGTGTTAAGATTTTATAGCACTGAAAACTAGATAGTGAACCTTAAATAAAAAATACAGCGGTTGTTATCGCGTCAGAAATCTAAAGTTGCTTTGTACTAGCGAGGCCAATTAAAGTTGTATATATAATTACCTGTGTGTGCATGGTAATAATTATGATAATGATAATCATCATCGTCATCGTCATCATTCATCATTTCCATCTTGACTTATGAGGATAACAAGCTTACACAGTCCAAAATCAATACTTTGGGATTATGGAAATAGGCCAAGGATTACTATTTGTACATAAAAAGATGAAGGGAACGAGCAGGTTTTTACAAACAAAATAAGAGAAAAAACAGTGCAAAGGAAAGGTAATACCGATTGAGAGGGTAGACAAAATTGGTAGGCTGCGTCCATCTAACTCCCCCCCCCGAGTAATACCAAAAATACTCGAGTTCTTCGTTCAGTTCATCAAAGGTTATGAATTTTGAATAAAATTAAATTCAAAATAAATTCCCTTATTTTCTAATAGATATTTACCCGGCAAGAGTATCTGCTAGTACGACGGATCGTTCTCCGTTGTTTGATATTTGGCGTGACAGCTTCTCGTGCTTTGACCAGAACAAGATCTGAATAGAAATGTCCAAATAAAGAAACGTCAGTTTAAATTCTGTTTTCTCGAAGCTAATTGATCCACTTAGTATGAGGGTTAACTCTAGTTTTGGTGGTCCACGGAGAACCCTAGCACTCTGATAAATGAATGATTTATTAATTACATGAAGGAAGAGAAGGGAGGGAGGAAAGGAGGAAAGAAAAGAAAGAAAAGGAAAGGAAAGGAATGGAAAGGAAAGGAATCCAAAGGAAAGGAAAGGAAAGGAAAGGGAAGGAAAAGGAAAGGAAAGGAAGTAAAGGGAAGGGAAAGGAAAGGAAAGAAAAGGAAGCGAAGGGAAGGAAAAGGAAAGGAAAGGAAGGGAAGGGAAGGGAAAGGAAAGAAAAGGAAGGGAGTGGAAGGGAAAGGAAAGGAAGGGAAGGAAAAGGAAAGGAAAGGAAGGGAAGGAAAAGGAAAGGAAAAGAAGGAAAGAAAGAAAAGAAAAGGGAAAAAATGGAAAGGAAGGAAAAAAGAAATTAGTTTTAACGGACTCACTCACCTTGTCTGTGATTAAACTCTTGCCCGTAGCTTCAAAGAAAGGCTTGTAATCATCCGCCGTTACCTTACAAGCGTCCTTGAACGCAAAGGCTTGAAGAAAGAGTTTTCTGATATTCAAACAAAATTCTTCTTCTTTTCCTGGGGCGGGTGGTTTGTCCACAAATCCCAAGTGTAGATATTTATCGACGTACTCATAGCAGCGCCCGAGAAAGATTTTCTTAAAACCGATGGTGGTTCCCGTGTACTTAGCATCGACCACACAAAATAATAGCATACCAAAGCAGAACGTATAACATGCACCACGGAGTGCTGGGAATGTCTGTTTTGAAGACATTTTAATTCTGTTTTTTAAACAAAAGAAAATAAGTATAAGCTGACAACAGAAGCCATTTCAATCAAGCATGTTAAGGCTTGGGTCTCTTGCCTAATTAGCATAAAATCAATAATTTTTCATTACAGGAGAAATAAATAAGTTTGAAAGCTAAAATTTCTTTAGGTGTTACAACTTCACTAGTTTAAAAAGCTTTGAAGGTGAAAATCTCATAAGATGGGTCACGTGACCAAAAATGTGTCCAGAAAGATAAAGAAAATTCAATAAAATGAATCATTGTTAAGAATCGACATAGAATTTAAGGGAAGACTATTCAATGACGATAAGAATATCATTGAAGTACTACAAAGCCTGTCTTTATCCTTAGGCTCTAAGGTAATCTTCTAGGAGCTAGGTTCTATCTCAATAGCAGTATCCGGAAAAAATTTTGCCGCAATTCATGTGAAAACTGGATACCAATTTTTAAGCTGTACCAACGATTGTTACAAAACTGCAGCTCAAATCGCGATTCAGCTTGCAAGTGGGACAGCGTTTTTCCATTTTCAAGTAAAGTAATCCCTCTTTTTTAATTCCTACGCGATAGTATTAGTAGATTATCCAATCATCACTCCAATTCATCCCTTGAAAGGGAATCTGGAATGATACTGGGTTCCGGATTCCAACTAATGATTCCGGATTTTTAGTTCTGAATTCCAAGAGTCTTAGACCCAGTTCAGACATCGAACTTTTGTCGCGTCGAATCTAATTGCCTTTGCGCTGTTTTTCTTTGAAACTAGTAGAATACTAAGTAATAGAGCTGATGTCTTATATAGTAGTTCTCGGCGTTTTTATAGCCGTTGTCCTTGAGGGGCAATTAGATTCGACGCGGCGAAAGTTCGACGTCTGAACCGGGCCTTAGTAGCTGAATGAATTGAAATTCGTTAGAAGTTTGTCTCAACATGGCGTAGAAACAAAATCTGTGATCACCAATGTTTTGCACCGCACCGTAAAAAAAAAAAAGTTTTGTGGCATTCTTAAATGAATAACCAGACTTACTCTTGCTGTTGATGGAAGTTTTCTTTTCTGACTTGTCGTCTAGTTGTTAGAGTTCATCAACCTAATAGACGTGGGATGGTAAAGCAGCAGTGTAAAACGAGTCACATATTTGCAACATCAGCTAACATCGTTAAACCTTCTGCTTCCAACAATGAACTCGATGAGCTGAGAAAAGGTGTCAAGTGTCTGCGCATGCTCGAACAGTCACTGATCCCCACCAGTTCATTTATTATTTATTTATTAGCTAATAATTTTAAAGGTGTCGTATTAGTTAAAGATAAGTTCACATAAAAAAAAGATCGCAAACCGATTGACATTTGAACACCTACTACCCGCAACGTCTACCGCTCTATTTTTGCACGTTATTTTGACTTTTTCTTTAATTTTATCCCGTCAATGTTATATTAACTTGATTTAGCTCTTAGTTTGGCTAGACTGTATTAATGATTTCATTACTCGAGTATTGAGTTGATTTTTCACTTAAAGTCGAATTTTCATTAATAAAACGGAAAACTCGTGAATTCAAAATTAGCGTCGAATCTAATTGCCCGTTAAGGACAACGGCTAAGAAAACGCCGAGAACTACTTTATAAGACATCAGCTCTATTACTTAGCACCAGGTGACAGTATGGGTTAAGTTCGGTATATATAATTCTACTACTTTCGAAGAAAAACAGTGCTCAACCTCAAAGGCAATTAGATTCGACGCGACAAAAGTTCGACGTCTAAACGGGGCCTAACTTATACAGGTTTGAGCTGTTTTTGATTATCCGACGTCAAGAAATCCCCTCCCCCTAAAAAAAAAACTTTTTTTTTTAATTTTAAAAAATCAGATGGAGATATCTTGTAAATTTAGCCTACCGTTACGACTGACATAACGGCGCGGATACAGGTCAGATATAAATTTTTAAGTAGATTTTTGAATAATCCTTTTTTTTTTATCTAGCCATAAAAACACCAAGTTATTGAATAAACATGTATTCTAGCCTTTTGAGAATTTTGACCTTAAAAAATGAGTTGGTGCTAATATCGAGAGGATTTCTTATATAACGGGGAAACCGAACGATACCAACTCGAGTCAGACGCCATTTCGAATGTTTGAAAAAAAACATTTTATAAAATACATCGATACACTTTTAATTCACCCTATGTGTAAAAAAAATTGTCTAAAGTTTCGTGTTGTTAATTTACGTAAATCAGCCATGAAGACACAAAACTGAAGTTGCCGTCGCTAGAGACCCAAATGTAGAAAATGTTTTACACGTGTCAAGATAAATCAATCAAATAGAAACTTTGAAATAATATATATTGCAACATCAAAAATAAATGTGGTTTTCAGCCGACAAATGTATCGAGCAATTTTTAAGATTTTTAGGAAAGCGCTAAAATGAGAGTTTGTCTGCAAGGTAAGTTCTAATGCCTCCCGGGAGAAAAATTCAATCTCAAGACTGAGAGAGAGTTATTCCTCCAAACTCAGAGGATGTGAATATATTACTACAAGGAAGATTTTGACATTATTTTAAAGTAATTATACAAAGTGAGCAATTCCTTTAAACACGCAAAATCGAGAGTCAAAAATGTTTTTGCAATTTACTCAAAATTAAACAGACAGAATTTTTTAATTCTTTTATATTTCGTTTGCCCAGTGTTGTAGTTTATCGTGTTGGTATCCGATTTTCGGGATCTCATCGGGATCGGCCATAATTGAAGTTCAATTGATTTCAATGTTTATTGTTTATCGTTGCCATAGAAACATTGATTCCACTGAAATGTACATTTTCGTAAACTAAGGCTAATGTTTGGTGTGAGTTTCAACTCCATCTAACTTCGAAAAGTTTGTTAAAAAGTAATGTACATTTCCCACTCATACGATAACCATTCTTATGGGAAGCCGTTTCAGTGTTACTGCATACTGCACCGTGTGCGTGCTGTAACAAGTTCAGTTTATTTACACACATAATAAACAATTGTGGGGAAAAAATCAATTACGGTGATATAGATACAGAATCAAAGTAGAATTATTTACAAGATTAAAATTACTACGAGTGAAATGTGTAGTGTGTGTGTGTGTGTGTGTGGCTCTTGATGTAGTATGAACTTTCGAGTCAACAGTCACCATTTTCGAGTCAACAGCTATCGTACGTTTCCTACTCGTTTCTACCATTCTTATGGGAAACCATTTCAGCGCTACTGCATATCGTACCGTGTACGTGCTTCGTCCCTACAACAATCTTATGGAAAGCAGTCAATCAAATCCATCAAAGTTTATTTAGTAATGCACGTTAATTAAAACGCAGCCTCATAAGAGACTGGTCATTATTTGTGCTGTGGGGGGGGGGGGGGGGGTTCACAAGGTTTTGAAACGAGCGTGAGGGGGGGATCACAAAAAAATGACAGACTAAGGGGAGGATCACATACATTTGTCAGTAAATTTGTTCGAAAATGAGGGGGGATAACTTAAGTCTCATCGTGTTTCAGGGGGGGAATCAGATAATTTTCATGGTGTCACATCAAAAATCCTTCGACCCCCCTCCCCCAGGCAATAAATAATGACCGGTCCCTAAGACTACATACTGTGAAGTAGTAGCTAGCTAGTTATCGTTATTGTCTAATCTGGGCCTCTCGCATTGCTTTTTCCAATGTAGAATCCCACTGGACCAGAGGCTGTGTCCCCCCAGAAGAATCTCTCACGCCGATTGGTCCAAACAAATCATATGACTTACTGTTCTCTACGTTCTCACATACGACTGGTATTTTAGGATTTCTGAATATCAAAGAATAGAAGAACTGCACGAAGCTTCCTCTCGTCGCAATATTCATGAAAAGAAGAAGCTTATCTATGTGGTCGAGCTTGCCTCGTCGCTCGATTTTACCGACCAAGACGGTCGTATCGTAAACGAATAAACTCAGGTTCCGTAACAGATACGCCCACATGGTCGATATATACAGGTAATACAAGAATACGGGATGAACTCGGTGTGAAGGAAGCCATCTTTCGAGGGATTGTTTGACTGTAATTTTCTTGACAAACTTGAGAGCACAGCAAAGGAGACTCAGTGAAGTAATCTCGAGTAGCAAGCTGACACCGATGGCTACAATGATTTTGCCTTTGGAGAAATCAATAGATATGACGGATATTAAAGTAAAAACTATCATAGTCAGCCAGAACCAGAAGATTGGCACACGATACAAACCACGGAAAAAGTTGCAAGTCGAAAATCGACTCCAAAAAAAGATGGTCAGCATGTAAGAGACGGTGCTTTCGCTTTCTATTACAGTGCCACACAAATCCAAGATATTTTTCAAATCCTGTGAAAACGTAAGATTCCCACATTGCTCGATAATTACTCGGTTTTTTAAGCAACTGATTGAGGGTACCAGAAAAAGAGCCGTGAAAGTCAAACGAGCAATTAGTAGAATGAAGAACAACACAGACAGAGAGACTATCGCCATGTTATCGTGCAAATAAAAAATTCCAAGAAATTACGTCATCTACAGAAATAGAATTCCTAGAAAAAGGCCCCCGAATATTTTCGCCACGTTTTACGATGTTTTTGGAAATAGCAGGAGTTCTTGAAGCTGTTTTTGGTGCTACAAGAGTCGTCTTTGATTTTCTGAACTTTATTCCGGCAGCTGTTTGTGTGTACAACAAACACACCGTGGAAAAATGTCCTTACAAAACATATTCCAGCATCTCTCAACACTATCGGAGCAGGAATGGAAGCTCTCAATTCTTTTACTCTACTCATGGCGCTGTTTTTATGGAAGCGCTTTCACGTTAAAAACTACTTTCTTGCGCTTTGTCAAGTTGGTCATTTTTGGGTCTGGTTCATACTCTGCATTTGCTACATTTGTTCGAACTTTTTTGTCAAATCTGTCGAAGCTCGAGACAAAAATGGCAAGTTATCGTATCTTGGGGTGTGTTCTGTTTTGGAGATGATAACGGTAACTTTTCTAGCAGCAGCTATCAACTTTGTAGCTCGAGAGACATACCAGTATTGGATTGAACAGCAAGTTAGTTCGTCCAGGTGGAGAGCATTCTTTAGCTATCTTTATTGTTTCGTTCTCTGCACTTATTTGTTCAGGAATGTTGGGTTGTTTTTGTACGACACGGCGCTGGTTTCTCTGAGCATTTCAATTATAAAGGGAACTACAACCGAGAATGGTGAATGGGATAGTCTTTTGCTGGTGCTTAACGCTGCTTATCGCGGAAGTTTTGTGAAGTTTTTCTTTGCGAAAATATTTCAGGGACAAGATTTACCAAAGGTACTAGTAGGCGCAATTCCTCTTTTTTGAAGTGTCAAAAAATGGAGTGCAATTCAAGTTAAATTGGTTTGAAATTTTATAATATTTAAAGACAGAGTTAGTAAAATAAAAGCTGTAAAATCCTGTGTTTTGGCACTTTCAGAAGTTTTATTTTATTTTTATCCAATCTGCACTTATTTGTTCAGGAATGTTGGGTTGTTTTTGTACGACACGGCGCTGGTTTCTCTGAGCATTTCAATTATAAAGGGAACTACAACCGAGAATGGTGAATGGGATAGTCTTTTGCTGGTGCTTAACGCTGCTTATCGCGGAAGTTTTGTGAAGTTTTTCTTTGCGAAAATATTTCAGGGACAAGATTTACCAAAGGTACTAGTAGGCGCAATTCCTCTTTTTTGAAGTGTCAAAAAATGGAGTGCAATTCAAGTTAAATTGGTTTGAAATTTTATAATATTTAAAGACAGAGTTAGTAAAATAAAAGCTGTAAAATCCTGTGTTTTGGCACTTTCAGAAGTTTTATTTTATTTTTATCCAATCGGGGTTCCTGTGTTTCAAGGCACAGGTAGCCCAGCGCATATTTTACTGATACCTCCTCTGACTAATACCTAAACCCATAATTTTGGACTTGTTTTATAGGTGTGTGAGAATACCTCAGAAGATACACTACCACAAGGTTCAGATCTTAGGCAGCGATTGGGAGAGTACAGGATTATGGATGCAGCATCTTCTGCTCGGTCACACTTGGAAAATAGCATGTCTAAATCAGTATCTATAGACATCCTTTCAGTGGATCAATCCTTGTATGCCAGAATGCAACCCATGGGCACCTGAAGCTGAGTTAAGAGTTATGGCTGGGGGTTGTTCTAATAATTAGGTGCTCAACTTTACCGTTACTAAATTCACTGTGTGATGGACAGAGCAGAATAAACTTCATATGGGAATAAAAATAACTGATACTAGAGGTATGATAAGATCTGGAAGGACAAGTAACATAGGGATAGAACTGGCAGAGCTGCTGGAGATGGAAGAATGCAGCAAAAAGAAAGAAAAAAATTTGGTCCTGCTTTAGATTCCCATTTCAGACCACGTGTTATCCTCTTTGGGATAAGATTCTTTGTTTGAGTTTCATGCATATTACTGTATCTTCTCAAGATGTTAGGATTAGATTGCACCACTTCAAAATAGACCTATTTATGTTTTCCCATTTAAGACCACAATTCCCTTGGGTTTTGTTTCTTTGTTTTTCGGAAATGCTTGAGAAGATACAGTAATATGTATGAAACTCAAACAAAGAATCTTATTCCAAAGAGGATGACAAGTGGTCTGAAATGGGAAGAGTCTATAGGAGAATTCATGGGAGGACGAGGCAATTCCTCGTTGAATTTTGCGAGAAAAACGATATCGTTTTTCGAGAGAAATTCAACATGGAATTCCTGAGGCCTCCAATGAATTCTCCTTGAATTTCATAGCATCTACAGTAACAATATCATAAAATTCTACACCAAAGTAAAGGGGTCCATCTATTCATGCAGTTTCTCACACAGCCTTAACTTCTAATCCTACAGAAGTTGAGGGGCAAACCAAATGTAAGGAGTATCCTTGAGAAATTATCTTATTCTTGTCTTTACAAGCAAAACCATTTACATGTGCATTGATTTAAATGCATCTGTTAAGAGTTTATCGGTTTTTATAACGCTTACTAAATCTATGTGTCAATGGGGACCTTAACTTGGGTTCTTTCTTCTTGTAGTGCTCGTTGAAATCAAGTCGGAAGCTCAAAAATCTAAGGTTGTCATCCTGGTGACTTGTCAACATCATCAGAAACTGTTGAACCATGTCCTATGAGAAAAAAACAATAATTGAGCATTTGTTGGTAGATTGTTTGCTTAATCCACTGACAAAATGGGATTCTGTAAAGCCCACTGTCAATGCATTATAATGCTGTCATATTAATTGCCTATGATCACAAGTTGTATGTCCCTTGACTAATAGATGTACATGAATGATGATCACCAATTGAATTAAATTATTAGGTGCTAGAGATTAGTAGACACTAATGACATTGTTATCTTGTGTGTCTATTTGTCTATTAGACTTTTTAAAACTATTACTTTCTGTTTCACTTGTTAACTGCCATCACTCTAATCAAATAAAAATTCTAGACATATCAATTCTAAACATATAATCAAGACTCCAGCTTTACCAACCAGGACTGCACAACATGTTTTATTTCAAGGTAGAGTTTTGAAGTTTTTCTAATGAATTTGAGATTGAGACTACTTGTGTTTGGTTGTCAACATACCTGGTAGGACTGGAATAGTACTCTCAGCTGTGCTCGGATGTCAGGAATGACTTTATCAACAAAATGAACAGATCTTCTTCTGACTTCTTCCTCATCTTCCTCGGTCATTCCCCAGTCTCCCTGCGAATCACAGAAACAACACACACACACTAATAACTTTGTTGCCCTAAATTTTTGACTGTGTTGGACTTTGATAAAAAGGGAGCAAAAGGTGTTAATGTAAGTGTGTGACAATAACAAGCATGACAGAAAATGTAATATGATTGTAAAATGATACAAAATATATACATGGTTAGAATTTTAGAGAGTGAGGCAAACCCTCATGTTGTGGTCCTGGAATAACTAGAAATAAAGAACATCTACATTGGCAAGCAATGTAAGATTAAGTGTAACAAGGATAAAGTCAAGAAACCTGCATTGCCAGCTTGGAGCTCAGGGGGAAGTGGGGGTGGGGGTGGAGGGAGAGGAAGGAGGGGAAGGCAGGGAGAGAAGAAGGTCCTCAATCTAGGATTCAACTGAACTTTCTTCACATCCACTGATTTCTATTCACTTATTCAAATCCTCAACTCAGGAATTAGCCTTCCAGAAATTCAACCAAGGACTGGAATAAACTCATGCACACAGAATTGTCAGGCTGAATTTGGGGAAAAGAACAAAACATACCATTTTGCATTGGACAAAATTTAAACAAGACAGCACATTTTTGATACCTTCTCAGTCTTCTTGTTGACAGATTCTTTCAACCTTTGTCGTGACTGAACCTCTTCTTCTGCTGCTGTGTACAGGTAAGCTTGTGCATTTTGGAATTGAACAATGAGATCAAAGATGGCTCGTAACTGTGTCAGCATATTCTGCATAAAGAGAATAACATGAGACTTTTAGTAATTTTTTGAGTGGGGGATACAGACAAAAGCAGTTGTGAATGGGTGCCCTGTGGTATTGAGTCCACAGGAAGCCCATACAAAGCATTTTGTAACAAGGCATGGTGAAAACAAGCTGTATTTACCCTTGATTCTGTGTCTAATAGAGACCTAGAGATAACATGATCCAGGAAAGTCTCGTGAGCTGCTATGATATGATCCAAATCACTGGCTTCTGATACCTGTTTCTTTAAATCTGCCCAGCAACATTCTAGCACCTGCAAGATAGAAAAATAACATTGCTTGATGTAGAAGAGACAAATGAATCTCAAAAGAGAGCTGAAGATGGACCTTTGTAAAAGAAATTAAACAAAACCAGTGAAATAATGTACCTCAAAAGCAATGTAATACTGCATTTGATGTATAAAATGGACCATCTCTATGCCTAACATGTGACACTGATGGAGTACAGGAACCAGCTCTGAAATAAAATGATTTTATATATTCTTTAACTTAGTATTTTATAGCCAGGATGGATGGAATGGGATGGATGGGATGGATGGATGGGATGGAAGGATGGATGGATGGATGGGATGGATGAGACGGATGGATTGAGGGTAAAGAGGTGGACGGATGGATGGATGGATGGGATGGGATGGGATGGGATGGATGGGATGGATGGGATGGATGGATGGATGGATGGATGGATGGTGGGCAGGCTGGATGGTAGTACAAGCTTCACCTGGTATGGTATTGAAAGGGATGGGATGGAAGGATGGGATGGAAGGATGGAATGGAAGGATGGGATGGATGAGACACATGGATTGAGGGTAAAGAGGTGGACGGATGGATGGATGGATGGGATGGGATGGGATGGGATGGGATGGATGGGATGGGATGGGATGGGATGGATGGGATGGATGGATGGATGACTGGTGGGCAGGCTGGATGGTAGTACAAGCTTCACCTGGTATGGTATTGACCAGTCTATTGCTGACCATCTGATTCCTCCAGATTCCTGTAAGACAATACTCCATTCGTTTAGCTCTCCACAGGAAATTAAAGATTCTTAGGTAGTGAATCATGCATTCTGGTGTGAAAACCTGTAGACAAACAATGCCAATGTGATGTTAATGTTCCAGCTATTTTGACAATAGGTTTTGTCACACTGCTTTGTTGGAAGATCCAATAGCCCTTTTTGGCTGTGATGTAATGTTTTTCCCATTTCAGACCACGTGTAATCCCCTTGGAAATAAGATTCTTTGATCGAGGTATATCCACATTAATGTATCTTCTCAAGTGTTACCATTAAGGTAGTTCCGGACCCTTGCTACGGCGCACCCCCCGCGCACATCCAAGTGCGCACACTTTTATTGAAGAATATTGGTTTTAACGTGGGGAGTCTGGGCACTAGTGTGCCAACGACTGTAAAGCGTAGAAACTCTAGTTTTAGCACAGAAAAATAACATTTTATCGACCAAACTGTCGAAAAAGATCTATAAAAAACTATTGTGCACCGTCCAAAGTAGGTGCTTATTCTCAATTTTTTAAATTTAAAGAATTTTATCGATCTA
>JAAAQI020088890.1:0-33434 GCA_011800005.2 Stichodactyla mertensii | reverse complement strand
AATCTTTGCAGGTTTACTAAAGTTGAGGTGCTCTTTCTAGTACTGGTATTATTTTTTTCATTCAGTTAAATTTTTACTCAGTCGAATTTGCGGCCGCCATTTTGGTAAAAGGTCTACTGGGCTTACTTACATAATCTTTACTTAGGGTCGTTTTACTGAGTTCAAATTTGCTACTTAATATAAATTACCTGGGTCTCCTTTAGCCTTTTTCTCGCAGCGTCCAAAAGTACACACCATTCCTTTGCAACACTGCTTCTCACGTGCGCATGCCATCTTTTCTTTGTGACAATCCTCACAGTACAAAAGGTTACAGTATTTGCCTTCTTTACAGGGCTTCTTCTCTGAACATTCAGCTTCGTAGTATCCGGGGGCTATGATCTGAAATCACGTGAACATGACCGATCATGAAGTAGCTCTATCCATATGGTACGAACCAACCGCGGGTAAGGGAAGAGAGGGGTTCGGGAACTAGTATCTTATGGATTGGTTTCCGACTATAAACTTACATAATTTTCTTTTTCTAGTTTTTTTCTTTTTCTTTTTACGCTATGTCTCTTTCAAAGATGGAGAGAAGGTGTGATAGATAACACCGTATCATGGTCAGTCTTCACCTATATAAACGCCAAAGCGATGAGAAACTAAGAGAGACAAGAAATTGACTTATCCGAGTGCATACGGGAATAATGTGGCATGTCCTGAGCTAATTTCAGTAGTGAGTCGATGCAACAAGGCACAAAGACACAAAGCCGGTGAATGTAGAGCAAACGGATATATGGAAGGGCATGGAGTTGCATCTTTTAATGTTGTCGACAATAGCTGAATTCATGTTGCAGCCAAGACTGACATAACAGTGATCGTAACCTTGAATGCCGTTTAAATGGCCATTTACACTGAACAATTAACAATTATTTGTCTTTTTCTTTCCTTGCGCACAAGAATCATTTAGATATTTTTTAGTTCCATAGTACTTACCTGTCTCTTCTCGAAGTGCGTTTCACCGTTTTCGTGTCCAGTGACTGGCTTCGTTAAAATGTGTTTCCTTACGCGGGCATTCAGTTGTTTCGCTAACAATGTTCTTTTGCTCAAACCCGTAAAATCCATTTTGTCTTTTTGTCTGAAACCATCGTTTTCCTGTAATTGTCTTAGGATGTTTTCGCTGACTGTGTATTTTATCTTAACTCCTTTTGCTTCGGCGATAAAGTTTTCAGTAAAAATATAAACAAAAAATGCGAAGGAAAAGCGAACAAAGAAAAACTTGAAAGACGACGTCTTGGTAATTCTGCTCATTTTAAACCATTTAGAATTCCTTTTGACATTTTTAAGTTATCTAGAACCACAATTTTCAAAGATTTTGGAGTCCTGGCGCTGCAGACCTAGGATCTTTGAAAAGACTTTTTAACAATGTCGTAAGTTTTCATATTCGATACATTTGAATATAGGCGGCTCAATTTATCAAAAGTTTTGGTTCAAAGCAAAAATATTTTTGAATAATGAATGACATATAAAAAGCTTTGTTCCATAAACAATTGGACCTGCCGTCTGCCATAATCGCCTCGAGCTGGGTACCAGCTAGAACACCTTTATCTCTCACTCTGGGTTATCTGTGTGACTGAAAATTTTGGTGAATCGTGATCGACTGCGGCATAGACATCGTGAAAAAAAAATTTGCAAGAATGGCTACTTTTTGTTAAAAAGAAAGAAACCTATGTATTTGTTTAGAAAAGGCCGCCTTGTACACACTTATAACCAAAGTTTAATTGACCAATTTCGCGAAAAAAATCGTGTTTTTATTTGTCTTTTGTCTGCTGGAGGCCAAAAGACAAAGAAAGGCATAAATTCAATCAGGGGTAGGAAAAGTTAATTTACAAGAACTAAAAGTGTGCTATTCGAAATGAAAAATCCAGTATTATATTTTCATGGCTTTCTTTTTTTTGATTCATGGTAGAGCCACAAGCGAGGTGTAGTGTATAACGGCTGAAGCTGATAACACGTGCGAGACTTAGGCTGGATTTACACGGTACCGGACGAATTTTTGACCGTTCAAAAAGTTGTACTTTCACGCTTTCCGTTCACACGGAACCATGCTATCTGAACAAAAAATTGAACGCCTAGCCGTACAAATCTGGGAACCGGAAAATTGAGGTCAAATTTTTGACTTGTACGGATAAAAAATTGAACGGTATCGTGTAAACACCTCGTCCGAATAACTTTTCGTACGGAAAGACATTTTTTGGCGCGGCTGCTTGGCTGCGTGGTCGCGTAACTATAGCTACATGAATGTCAACATACTCTGCGCATGATCAGATAGTAAAACCACTGACATTATCATATTGATTCTGTTCCGTGTAAACAGAACGTACTTTTATACAATTAAAGAGACGGCTCCGTGTAAACGGTATGTACGGGTCAACTTTTTGAACGGTCAAAAATTCGTCCGGTACCGTGTAAACCCAGCCCCAGCCTTAACAAACAATAGCTGACCATAATAATAATTTAGTATATTCCGATGTCAATCGGTTCAAGAAAAGTATTGGGAAATTGAATGATTTTAGCACGAGGGTGTCCCTTCACGTAAAAAAGAACGAGAACTAGCTTCTGATGGGAAAGGTTGCAATCCCTGTGCGGGAAGTTGGTTTACATATATATTATTAATTTTCAGTGTTTCGATTGTGTTTTCGACCTAAGTTGTTATATGAACCAATTCCCATAAAGACTTTTTTAAAAGTGCTTATAGGAATTGGTTGAAAACATCTTTTTTTCCATATTTTCAAATTCATAAATGAGTACTTCCGTATAGTACTAGTTGACTAGAGTTTCTTTGTTGCTAAGATACAGCAGTCTTTTCCCTCTTCTCTCTCTACCAAAAACATTCCAACTCCTGGAGTTCTTGGTTATTATCCGGATCCGTGATGGGTGCACTTGAGGTGAGTCCTTTTGAGACGGAAAAGACATCCAAATGGATACACCTCCGTTTTCTTTGGAAAATGAGTAAAACTAAATAAAACAGTTCGGAAAAGTTTCGTTCGAGATTCGCTTGTTACGATGTCATTCCGAACTTCTAACGAGACGGGGGCTTAGCAGCCAAGCAGGCTGACGTGTTCGATTGCTCGAATGAATCCAACATGGCGGACAGCTGATCAGAAAAATAAGAATATTTACAACACTAAATAACCAGTAATCTACCCGAAAACTCCCCCACTATGTGGGGCAAGCTGACCTCCGTGGCTCAGATAGTCACAGACAAGCTAGAGGAGAGTTTTGGCGACGATCAAGAGCAACCTGGAGCTTCTGCGACCCAACCAAAGGTAGTCACCAAAAACTATCATGTATAAGCCTATTGCAAATTTGTAGGAATTTTAATTATTTATTTGTGTATTTATTCTTTTGCTTGTCTATGTCTGTGGTGAAGAGTACAGAAGAGGTAATATCGGATCTAAGAAAGGCGTTGGCAGAGTCTGAGAAGCAGAATGAAGATATTAATCGTGAATTCCAGAAACTGCTACGTATGAAAGAGGTGAGCTTGATGATACTAGAAAATTATTCTGCTCTATTCCACTGCAATTAGATTAAACAAGCTAACCACTAAGAATTTATTTGTTCACTGTCCACCTTTTGTAACAGTATTTCATTCCTTTTAACGGAATCCACAATAAGCTATTTTTGTCATTAGTGAATATAATTAAGTTTAACTCACATATTCATTATTCAATGTATGGAATATTAAGAAATATTACTTTTGGAAAAATAATTTCACAGAGAGAAAAATAGCATAGGAATTCTGATGTTTTTGCATGATACATCAACAACATCAGGATGTAGGTTTTGATAGATATCTCTTTTACATGTTTTGAGGTACGCATAAAAAGTGATGACCCTCACTCTATTTGCACCCTTCCTTCCCCTGCTAATTAATAATAAGTCCCTTAGATCAAATAAATCCTGTGGATGCGTTATTTACTTCATTGATGTATCTTGCAGAAGGAAATTTTGCAGCTAAAGGAGGAAGGAGCTGTGCCAGGTGGCAACAAGGAAGTAGTGCAATCAGATACAAGTTATGAAAAATTACATAAAACAGTTGACATTTTAAAACAACACCTTAAAGAAAAGGAAAATGAACTTGAGGTACATGTGTAAAAAATTGTGTTTTAATAGTTTTCAGAATTTTGTATTAATTGTGAAATGTTGGGAATTTGTTTGCTTACTCATCCAGTGCTCAACCTTAACTTTTTTTCATCACTGGCCCTTGGGCTGGTGGAACTGAGAAATTACTAGCCAAGAGATAACCCATTGGCTAGTGGTTCGCATGTATTACTAGCCTAGCTGCAATAAGCAATGTGCATGAGCTGGATTTTCTAGCACAAAGCATGGTGGGAAACTGAGTACTCCTGCTATTTTGCCTCCAATAAAAATTTAGTAAGCAGTTTATTCTTATATATTCTTCAATATTTTTTTCTTTATATAAGAAGATAATGGAATAAAAATTGACTCAAAGATCTTCTGATTTCTTTTTTCACTTTCTCTGTACTTGGATTCCCATGATTACTTTGTGAACTTTGATGCACATTGCTTATTTTTACTAGTCACAGACTAGTAGGACTACCACTAAGGTTGAGCATTGTCACTACAGATATATACCTTATAGATGATTGCTGCTTATTGATTGAAAAGTATGTAGTTAAATGTTCATGTAAATGCAAAATATGTCGCATCTAACAATGATATAAATTGTACATGATGCTTTGTTTCAGACATCCAAAGCTTCGTTTGAGCAAAAGTTCAACAAACTCAAAACAAGTGCAAAAACTAAAATTGGAAAACTAGAAGAGCAATTGGCTGAATCAAAGTCTTCTGGAGCCACAAAATCTGTAAGAGCAATAACGTAACGATGATTGTTTGTGCCTGTTTAAATTTGTAAGATTTTTCAAATCAATATATCCGGATGCTTCTTACTATCAAGAGCACACATTTTGGAATCACACTTCAATTATTATTCCATTTACTTCCACTACAGGCCCCCTCCCCATCACATGGTTATCCCCAGACATCTGCAGAATTGAACACTTTACTTGCTGAAAAAGACAACATCATACAAACACTATCACACCAACTTGAAGTCAGTCAGAAAAGAGAGAAAGATTTGGAAATTGAAGGGAGACAGAATGAAGAGAAATGCATGGGTGAGATTGCTACAAAACTAATGGAAATTCAGCAGCTAAAACTAAAGCACGAAGAAGAACATCATCTGCTGGAAGAGAGGAATAAAGCTATCCAGGAATTAATGGATAAAATGGAAGCACAGAAAAGGTTAATATCCAGTCGAGATGAAGTGATTGAGCACCTGCAGTCGATGAAAGATATTCAAGGAGGGTCAGATGAGATAGTGTCTGTTCTGAGAGAGCAGGTTTGTGCTTCATAATTTACAGCCATTGTTAAGCATTTGTGCCTTATCTTTACAAGATGGTATGAATTAAGTTTAATTGGCATTGGTTTTTATATATATTTAATATGATTTTTGAGAGCACTAAGATAGGTTGGTAAAATTTAATCATCAGAATCATGAATACTCCACTTTCAAATTCTCTGTTATGCAGGGTTATCCTTGGTTTTTAAAATATTCATGTGCTTCAGTGAATGTCTGTTAAATTTCAAATTGTTTGTATTGTTGTAGTTGTTTATCCTTTCATTTTATCCTTGGTATTTATGAATATTTTGACACTGAAATGGGACTAATCCTGCAAAAACAAGTCTTAAATCTAGAAGTACAGTAGCATTTTGTGAATATGAAAAAGTCTACAGCAAAAGCTAAGGGTGCTTTTGGGAATACATGTAACCCCCAAGGTACTTTAATGAGCTATTGAGCTGTGTGTTGTTCTGACAATTTTAGGAGGGAGAGACTCCCATTCTGTTCAAAACCAAAGGATTGAATTGGAATTTTGAATTGAATTGTTATTGAGGGCAGAAATACAGAAAACGTGTAGAAAAACCCTTGAAGCATGAGAGAGAACTGACAACAACTGATTCTGGTCCAGGGATCAAACTCATGACCAAGTAGTGAGGGGTGGCATATTAGCAGTGCACACCACCCATACATGTACCTCCATAAACTTTTAATCAATGACATCATCTTTAAGAAGGTATTAAGATTATGGGATGTTGGTTTTGCTTTTCAATTTATGATAAATTTCATGACCCTATCTACAGGTGGGTGCTATGAGCAGTAAAATTGAACAGCTTGTTGAAGAATGTGAGCAACACAAAAGAAAAACAAAGGCTTTGCATAAAGAAATTGATTCACAGAAGGAAGCAGTAGAAGCAAAAGAAAAGGTGAAAATGATCAGGAAAAAAAACCCCAAAGTATTAAAGTATTTTGCATTGAAATCTTTTGAAAACCAGAAGACTAAAGTGACTTTTCAAGATCCAACTTGAAAAATATTCACTTCTGTTTCTCCCAGTTTATGAAAGAGTTCTCCATTGAGTGAGTTTTCCATTGAGTGAGTTTTCCAGACTTCTAAACATACTGTCCCATTATTCTAGATTGAACATGAGAATGCAGTATTAAAGCAGCAGTTAGAACAACAAGAAGCTGACCACCAGGGAACAATCAGGATGCTACAAGACCAGATCCAGGCCAAAGAACATAAACTAGCTGCAGAGATAGCAGAGATTGAGAGATCGTACAAAGAAACAGAACACATGTTGAAAGAACAACTGGAAGAGAAGTCAAGTATCATACAGGTAAGAAAGTCTACCTACCTATGCAATGAATGCTTACCACATGTACATGTAGACTAGTATGTGGACTAGTAGACTAGTATGTGGCCAAATATTTTGATCATAGTGGGGGCTCATCATGCCAAAAGAAAACTATATGTTTGTGTGTGTGTGTGTGTGTATGTATAGGGGGGGGGGTCGGGTAAAAAACATATAAATGGAGAGGGAGGTCACGTTAATATTCATAGGCAAATTCTGAAAACCCACCAGACACCCCCCCCCCTCCATGCTGAATGAACAGTCCCTAATTAAATATTATTTCATTAATTATTCATGAGTCTGTGAACTTTATTTATGTCTGTAGTGATGAGCTGCCTTTACAAATTAAAGATTATAGGTAGTTATAAATATGTTAGATGCATTAAAGATTTGCTGAACGTAGATGGTCTGTTAAAGCCTGAAAGCACGATGCAACTGTTGCGCACAACGTTGGTGGCAACAGGATTTTAGAGGGATGTCACGCGTAGCAATTAGTTGTCTTTTATTTTCTACGAACATCACACTATTGCTAGCAGTTGTAGTCGTGTCCACACGGTGAAATTCGCTGCGCGCAACGTTGGTGAGGTGGTCGCTGGAGTAACTTTATTTTAATATTATTTTGAATTCCCTGTTTTTTACAACTAAATTCCATTGGTTTTAAGGCCAAGGATGAGGCAGTCGCTGTAATGAAGATGGCTCTTCAGGAAAAGAATTTCAGCGGTGAATCACCCAGCAAATCTTCCAGTCCTGAGGGCGAGAAATTAATAAATCTCTTAGAAGAAAGAATAAGCGAGAAAGAGCAAATTATATCTCGACTACAGAGTTTACTTGCGGAAGAAAAAAGTCGTGTGTCCGAAGTCTCTAAGTCAGCAGAATCTTTTGAAGAAACTGCGAAAGATTTGAGAAAAGAAATTGAGCTTTTGAAAGACGACTGGGGGCTGAGAGAAAAGGAACTAACGGAAAAGATAAAAAGCTTGCTTAAAGATCTGAAAGACACCAGAGAAAAACACGAGACAGAGATGAGCGAGAAAGATATGCTTTTGAAGGAACAAGACGCTATTATTGCAGCAAAAGAGGAAAAAATATATGCTTTGCAGCGTGAACTACAAAACAAAGACAGCCAGAGTACAGACGTTGCGAATGAAAGACTGTTGCTTCTCGATACAGAAAAGGAAAGACAGTTTCTTGACGAAAAGCGAAGCTTTAAAGAAAGTATAAAAGAACTGCAGGAAGAACTAGATCGAGTCGTGGCAGAGCGAAACCAGCTAAGAAAGGGTTTGAAAGCACCAGACCAAGACAGCCAAGATGAGCTGAATCATGTCAGAAGCGAGAATGAACAACTTTTGAAGGATTTACAATCTGCAAGGCGAGACGTAGAGCTAAAGAACAAGGAAGCCAAAGAAGCTACAGGAAAGATGTTAAAAACTAAAGGACAGTTGAAATCAAAGTTAGCCAATTTAGAAAAGGAAAATGGCAAAATGGCTAAGGAGCTCGAAGCCCTTAGAAAGAAGAGACCAGGAACAAGCGAAAGTAGTAAATTACGAGAACAGATCGCAGACTTAGAAGAAGAGAAAGGCAATCTTCAATTACGGCTTGTAGAGTACGAAGAAATGAGGACAAATATTCAGGAAAAGGAGAAGGCTCTAAACGAGCTCAAAGAAAGGTGTGCCTTGCTTGAAGAAGAGAAGAAATCCCTCACATTGAAAGTAGTTGATGCCGAGGAAGAGAAAGGTCTCGTACAACTCCAAAACGTGGAATACGAAGATAAATTTTCCAAAGACGAAAAGCAATTCACTGCAGCCCAGAACGAGAAAGTTGAGCAGCTTTCTTCGGAACTTGAGGAACTAAAGAAGGTGTTAGACAAAGCAAACGAAGAAATCCGAGAAAAAACGAAGGACTCCGAGGAGTTAAAGAAGACTGTCAACGAGCAGAATGCAAAAGAAACGATGTTCGAGAAAGAAAAGGCATTCTTTGAGCAAACATATAGTGAACTAAAAGAAACAAATGAGAATCTGAAAGCTAATCTCGCTGAGGTTGAAGGATATCTCTTGAGAGAACGAGAAGAAAAAGTATCATTTCAAATCAGAATGGCACAGCTGGAAGAAGAGAAGGAAAGCTTGGAAGAGAAAAAGACGGAGCTCCAGCAAGCTCTAGATGATTTTATTTGGACAACAGATAAGGGAAAAGGAGCTGGAAGGGTTGAAGAAGGAAATCAAGACGAAGGTTGGTCTTTAGATTAATTCACTCTATAGGCCCCTCGCTGCAGTATTCCCAACACGGTTCAGTTTAGAGGACAAAACAAACGATATTTCCGCATAACAACAGTCGGAGCCTCAGAAGAGTATGCTTTTGTCCTCTAAATCGAAACTGCATTGAGAATTGCTATTCATAACATCACATCAAAGCAATCAATAGGCCACGTTCGATATCTTCGAATTCAGACTTGATTAGTGCGAGGCTTCATTCGCATGGTACTTCATGTATGTACAAGCAAGTGGATCACCAAATAAATTTATATTGTAGGGATAAGATAATGTACATATACGACGTCCCTACCTTTCGGCAATAATAACAAAATTTTGGAAGGAATGCCAGTCAGTTCACTACTGAACAACGTTATAATCGAATCTACAGCACTATATCTACCGATCATTTTGAGTTTTAATGCAATTTTGGACATTTTATTCCTGAGAGCCTCGGTATCGTGCTGAATTTTAATATCTCGAACGTGGCCTAAAAAACGCTAATGATCATGTTCGTGGGAGGGGGACAAAACGATAAGCACAAAGAACATTGATATTAAATGCTTCTTGTAGACCGTAAAAAAAGTGCTAATAGCCACCAAATACAGTAAATATTGTGTAATAGACATCAGTACATGTTCTGTTTGGAAAGAAGACAATTTAAGAGTAAGCGTTTCTCAGCAGAGCGAATTCGGTTCAAATTTCTATCGTTGTGGACGATTTTTACCATTATAAACAAACCATGACGTCATAATAGAATAAGGGCTATTACTGCAAGGGTCTGTTGGCGAGGTGGCAAATGTCACGTGACTATCCCCCGCATATTTTTGTCGTCCACGAATGTCCCCCTCATCGATTAATGATGCAGTCTTCTTGGTTCTTAGAAGCGGGAGAAGAGATGGCAGCGAGTGCAGGGACGATCGTCGGCACCTCAATGGAGGGATCTTCGTTCACAGACATTATCAAGCTCCAGGAAGACGAGAAATACGGCCTAGAAAGAAGAATTGACATTCTAGTTAAGGTATGCACTGAAATCAAAGTTTCTAAGGGTCACGTGATATGTCTGTACATACATGAAGTCACGTGATATTCTTCTGTGCGCCATCCTTGGGTATGTATTGTGTTTGTGATGTTTTTCGGCCAACATGGGTTCAAAAAATGTTGTTAGTTGATTCATTTATTTTCTTACCAGTCGATCTCTTCAGTGTAATCATTCAAGGGAAGATCCAGGATTTTTTGAGGGGGGCAGGGGACGTACCCTCGGAATTTTTTAAGGGGAGGGGATGTTTCTCGCGTATTTTTTGAAGGGGGGAGGGGAGATGCCTCCAGGATGTTTTTGAGGAGAGTGTATCATTTATGATTGGACTTGAGCACCAAAAGTAATAACATTAAATCCATAATTGACTGTAAATAGCTTATTCCATTGCGCACCCATTGCACCCCTCCCCTGGATCCTGTCAATTATGGCACATGATTTTTTTTACTTAGGAGAGGAAGAACTTCCAAACTCGCGTTGAAGAACTTGAAGAAATGCTTGAAGCAGAGCGAGAAAAACAAAACAAGAAAAACGAAGAAATAAGCTCCGACGAAGACGCTGAACATGCTAGACAAGCACTGGAAGAGACTTTGAACTCGACGATAGAAGAATTGCATGAGGAGAACGAAAAGATAAAGTATGATATCATCTTACAGTCAAACTAAGAAGACCGTGAACACCTAAAATATGTCTGGAATGTTAAGCATCATGTTCTGACTAATCCACACGCGAGAAATGAATTCATTTCCAACTAATTCTCGTATGTGATTGGTCAGAACACGATGCTTAACATTCCAGGCATATTTCAGGTGTTCACGCCGGTTTTCGTAGTTTGACTGTAAATACGCATTGAGTGCCGTGGGGGATTGTCTCCCAGTTTAACATCCTACCACAATAGACGAAATCCACTTGGATGTAAAGTTTTCCCATCATTCCCTTGAGAATACGATTCTTTGTTTGAAGCTCATCCATATTAACGTTCTTCTCAAGCACTACCGAGAAACAAAGAACAATACTCAAGAAAATGACACGGTGTCTGAAATGGGAAAACAAATACGCCTAAATGCATGTGGATTTGTGGAGGGATAGTGCCTTAAGCCTGGTTCACACTGGCTTAGCAACATGCGCAGACTCAGTAGTGTACTGCCATTAACGGTGCTTGCCTTTTCTCACACCTTGGTGATAAATGCGATACTAAGTCTGTGTATGTTGCTTGCGCTTATGCTTGCGTCGCTAGTGTGAACCAGGCTTTAATATAAACTTTCCACATGCGATAGAGCAGATTTCGTATGACTGCTAAAAGCTCGCAGCACGAACACGGTCAAGGCACGGCAAGGTACGGCAAAATTCTAGAAAGCATCACGGTCGTGGCAAGACACACGTGCAAGGCACACAAGGCACCGATCGTGCCGCCAGCTTTTCACAGTCGTACGAAATCTCTTCTAATCAATGGATGTTTTTTTCCTGATGGTGCAGATCCAGACTCCAAGATATCGCCCAAGCCAAGCTAGAAATGGAGAAGGCCCTAGGGAATGCCCAAACCTTTTTGCATCAGAAAACAGAAGAGAATGAAAATCTGGAAAAAGAAGTGAATGAACTGAAACAAGAAATGAATGAAAAAGAGATGATCAGAAATGAGAACGAGATGTTGAAACAGAAATTAAAGGAAGCTGAAGAAGCAAAAGCTAAGTAAGTTTAATTTAGTATTTCCCAAACATCTGTTCCAGTCACACACTATTCTTTAAAGTCCTGTATAAACGAGCCCAACAACATCCAACATTGCTGGGTCCAACATTTTCGGAGCGTCTGTCTGAACACCATGTTGCGGGTTGCTGGGACTTGTTGGACGTTGAGTGAAGCTTGAAACGCTTCAAATTTTTGCACCAACAAGTGTGAACAGTTCTTTTTGAAAAGGTCTAGAAAGCAGAGGTGTTATAAAAATCTTGAAAAAAGACACGACACTTCTTAGTTTGACATACACGTTTCGACACTGTCCAGTGTCATCTTCACTGTGAGATACAATTTTGAACTGGTCTCGCTAGATGTAAGTAAAGCTAGACTAGAACCACACTTGTGTGCGTTTGGACAGGTTTTGAGCTCACGCACACCACTCATCGTATCTATGGAGATTTCACGTCAACAAAAGTCTTGTACAATACCATTGGGATTTGTTGGAACCGTCTATCAAATTTACTTACAACAGTTTGAGTTTGTAATTTTTTGATTGACGAAAAATAAACTCAAAAACATCTTTGTAAATTTTTAAGCCCACGAAAGGGTGCCGTAACTCAAGGATTCTTCTGCCAGTTTTTCCTTTTCATTCACTTTTACTTCGTGTTTTTTCCTAAGAATCTTTAAAGAACTGGAAGACACAAAAGAAGGAAGCATAGCAAAAGAAGATAACGAAAAACAATCAACACAGCTGGAAGAGATGGAAGTTTTGAAATCCAATATACAAGAGTTGCAAGATGAATGCACGAAGATCTACAACGAAAAGGAGGAATTAGAAAAGAAAATTAAATATATTATCAACGAAAATGAGGTAAGTTATGAGCCTACGCACAAGTGCTACTGAAAATGGAAATTTTTATATGTTTATGTTGCTATTTGTGCATACGAAGAGGACAAATCCTTGGCCGCCATGTTAGATAAAAAAGAAAATTATCTCGTGCAATGCATCATATGTGATAATGTTGAATTTAATCATAATGATGGGTTAGTGCAATGATGATGCTGATGATGATGGTTTCTATCGTTAAATCCAGTCGCTTTTCCTAATGCTCACAAACTTCGTTCTCTCTTCATTGTCTAGCCTGCGTTGCATCCGGAATTTTTTACGAAGAAAATTCCGGATGCAACGCAGGCTATTCATTGTCCTTTGTAATGTAATATATAATGTTCTGGCACAGAAGTGTTCAGCACGATGCTTGCCTATAAATTCCGATAAAATCCTAAGTCTTGGACTTTGAAGCACTTAAAGGTCCGCTCCGTGTACCTAAAAGTTAGGGTAACCCAACTGCTAAGACAGTTGCTCTTTAGTTTTTGGTACCCCTCCCCCCCCCCCCCCCCCCCGAGGAAAGAAAGCAAAGAGTTGTCCCTAGCATCAGAGTCACCCTACCTTCATGTAAACGATGCCTTTAAATCCAAGAACTCCAAGAAAAATACAACAATAATTAATCTCTGACCGCTCTCTGGTCGTGCTTTTCTAACTCTCTTTTACTATATCCGAACTAGTGTTTACATAATACTTTTTATGTAATATAAAGCGCAAAGAATGCAGAAACTAATCATAAGCGGAATAATGCTGAATTTATGTTTAGTATAAAAATGGTATGTGCATATTAAAGTCAAAAGTGTATGTAGTATTTGTTATTTACAACGAGGTTAAGTCTGTGGTATGAATGCAGTGTTTGGTAAAAAACGGAGAATCTGGTTAATACCTCATGTATCTGTTCATAAAAGCCGGGTAATTCTTAATTGCTGTGATAAATTCCAGTGCTTGATAAAGGTATGGGTTATGTACTGTGTCTGTCGTTCATAAGGAAAATATTAATGCATAATATCCTAGTTAATTGCATGTGTCGTCATTCATCTCTTCATCCATCCTATGTTCATTCATTCTTTTCTCAGTCCATGCTCTCTGAACTCCAGATGCTTCTCGAAGCCAAAGAAGAGGAGAATAAAGAGAGTTTAAAGAGACTCGACGATCAGTTAGAAGAGAGGGAGAGACACACAGAGTACCTTGAAAACAAAATCGCGCAGTTACAGCAAAATCTGCAGCTTCTAAGGTATTCCACGCTGAAGATGGTTCTTTGCATTAATTACAGAATATTAGCAGTTGATATGCAAATGATATAATAAGCATTGTATTGACCCCATAGCCTCACTTGTATGATTTAAGCATTAATTTGCGCGGCGAAATGAAATGCAAATTTGATGCGCATGCGTGTTTGATGGCAATTTGATGTGACAGAATAGCACTTTCCATAGATGACGTTACGATGTTCGCTCGCTGTGCACTGTGGGATTAAAATGCGGACAAACATACGAGTCTTTTGAATTTCTCTTGTCCTAATCTTTGCCAGTTCGCTCTTCCATGGAGTCATGCAATCGTGAATCTTCCCAGGCTTCGGAAAGGGAATAAACGTACACTCAGCTATTTTCTCTGAATATTGTGAACCTGACATACATTCTCCCCTACAACAGTCTTTGCTTGTTTTGTTTTTCCCATATCCTCATAAAAGAGGTACTCTAAATCAGATTATATCACAGCTGAGTCTGCTTCTCCGCATATCCTAGGTATTTGTTTACGAAATTTGTCCGCATTTCAATCCTTTGAGACTGTGCGATGGATCTATTTTTAGTAACCGTGGAAAATGCTATTTTAAGGCAGCACGTTTGCATCAGCCTCCCTGTAAGTTTAATTTTGCATGGGCTTAGTGTCCGTGATCATATCTTGCCTTTTCGTAAAACTTTGAATTAATTACTTTTCTGTCTTATCATTCAAAAAGAACTCCCATGAAGAAGATCAAAAGCAGCCATCTTGTCTCTCAACCGGCACCGTCTTCGCATAGTCTAAATTGGCTTCAAGCCGGGAAATCTAAATTTTGACCGTTGGCTTGAACCTGCTCAAGAATGTGGTCTCTCCAGTCCAGCACTATCGTCGTGTACAGCGTCCTCACAGAGTCTAAGTAGCAAAAAAAAAAAAAAAGCGAAAGCGATTTCAAACAAGCGAAAGCACTTCGTGGCGTACTGGTTAGGTTTAGGGTTAGTCGTTGGGATGGATAGCGTATATAGGGTTCGCTGGTTCGATACTCGTCAGAACCACTTCTTTTTTTTTTTAGTTATTATTAATTGAGGACAACCAAAATTCGAGACTGGACAGACCACATTCTTGAGCGGGTTCAAGTCACCGGTCTAAATTTAGATTTCCCGGCTTGAAGCCAATTTAGACTCGGTGAGAAGGCTGCAACCGGACACGAAGTTCGCTGAATGCGATCGGCCAATTCTTTCCAGATACCAACTCAAGAACTAATGAAAATATGATTTATCGTTGCATTTCAAGGTCAACCATGCAAGAAAAAGAGCAGCTCGTTCTCCAAATAACAACTGAATTGGAAACCAAGGACAAAAAGATTTCTGAAGCCAAAGAGAAGTTGCAGAGTAAAGATGACGAACTCATCTCCTATAGCGACAAGGTTGCATCAAAAGAGACGGAATACTCCGAGGCACAGGTAGTTTCTTTTTTGTGTGTGTGAGTTGGTGTGATGCTCACAAAAGGTGGCGAACGCCTTATTCGCTGGTGGATGAAAATGGACTTTGGTGTCTGACTTAACAAATGAATGGAAAACATTCCAAGTTAATTTTTAATGTGTTGTTTGCTTTCAGCACCTTCTACAATTGAGAGACGCTACCATTTCGTCGCTGAAAGAAAAATTAGAAGAGCAAACAGCCCTGTTGGAGAGGTCTCAATCCATAGTAGAAAAGCAACGATTCCGTGCGGATTCTTTGGATTCTAGACTCGAACAACTAGGCAAGGCTACAACCAACGCGATAAAAGAAAAGGAAGCTGAGATAATCGCCTTGAAAGACTCGTTGCAAAAGGTTAAACAAGAAAAGGTGGAGGAAGCTTTGCATCTTCAAGCCAGCGCTCGAGAAAAAGATGCTTTACGAGAACAGTTGCAAGGAGAAATAGACTCTTTGAATGAACAAGTTTTGGAACTCGAAAAGACTAAGGAAGACCTTGTAAATGAATTTTCATCAGCCAACACTGTTGTGGATGACTTGAAAGAAGTAAATGAAGATTTGAGAAAGAAAATTTCGGAGCTTGAGTCGAACCAAGAAGAACTTTCAAAAGAGGTGTCCTCTGCTAATTCGTTTATGACTGTTTCAAAAGAAGCCAATGTCACCTTGCAACAGAGAATATCCGAGTTGGAAGATATGAAGGCTCAATTAACTGATAAACTGGTAGAATCAAGTGCTTTAGAGCATGAGCTACGAAAAGAGGTGGAAACCTTGAAGCAAACTTTGTCAGATGCAGAGCTGAACAAAGAGGATTTACACGAGGCTTTGAAGAAAAGGTTGGAAGAGTCGAATGATGCTAACGAGGAACTCGCGAAGAAGCTTGCCTTGTTTGACGACGAAGTCTCCCAACTAAAGAGGACACTGGAATCAGAGAAAGATACCTACGAGGAAAAGATAGGTTCTTTGCTTGAACAGCTAGCAGAAGTAGAAAATGAAGTTTCAATATTAAAAGAATCTTGCTCGAAAAAGGACGCGGAGTTGGAACATGAAAAATCTATAATTTCAAACAAGAATGAAGAAATCGAAGAGATTACTTCTTTGAAGGAAAATCTGGTGAATGACTTGTCTGCTTTGGTAGAAGAAAGAGAATCGAAGATCAAGGAACTTAATCAAAGCATTGCTGAGAAGACCCAAGAGTATGGCCAAGAAATAGAGGAAAGGAATAAACAAGTACACGAACGTGAAAGAAAGGAAGCCGAATATTTGGAAGCGTTGGAAGAAAGAAGTAATAAGATATTGGAACTAGAGAAATCTCTGTCAGAAAGAGTGCAAGAAGATGAGAAGGAGAAAAAACTGAAAGATGCTCAAATTCAAAGTCTTGAAGAGAAAATCCAAGAATTAAACGAAGCGTTAGAAAAAAGGGATGGAAAGATGCTTGAATTGGAAAAAGATCTCGAAGAAAAGATTGGGGAGTTAACCAATGAGATTGAGAAAAGAAACGCAAGAATCAAGGATCTGAAGGAAAAAGGTAAGAAAATCTCACAAGTAGTAAAAAACAAGGAAGAGACTATTCAGAAGTTGGAACAGAAGGTTAGAGAATTAAAACAGCAACTTGAAGTGAGTAGATTTGAGTTGAAGGAGAGTTTAGGCCACAAGTCAATCATAGAGGAAACTTTAGTCGCTAGGGAAGCGTCTGTTGCATTGGCTGAAGAATCCCTATCCAAACTGAAAGAAGAAAACGAGCAGAAGGACAAAACCAGTCAGCAGATTGAAGATGAGAAGAAAGCTTTAGAAAACCGTTATGAAGAAGCTATCTCAGAATTGGAAAGAATGAAGGAAAGGTTTGGACAGCGAGAAAAAGATCTTAGCGACAAGCAAGACGAGAAGCAAGACGAGGAACATGGCTTAATTCAGCAGAAAAATGAAACGCAGATGTTAATAGAGGAACTCCAAAAAAAAAATACTCAGTTGGAGCAAGAACTGTCAACTAGAGAAGACCAAATAGCGAAATTAAGCAAAAAAATCTCAGAAAAGGAGAGAGAACTTAAAGAGGTCTGGAAGGAACTTGAAGTTTACGTTGCGAAGGCAACTGAACTTGATGGGTCGATTAAAAAGAAAAACCAGGTCGAACATGATTTATTGCAAAAGTCCCAAGAATTAGAAACAAGTGCAGCAAAGTTGAAAGAAGACTTGCGTAGCATGGAGTCAGCCAACAAGGTTCTGAAAGAGGAAGCTGAGAAAAACAGCGAAGAAATGACAAAGTTAAGAGAAGAGCTTGGTTCGAGAGTTTCAAGTTTGGAATCAATTACCAAAGAATTTGGAGAAATGCAAGCAACTCTTGATGCTAAGGATACAGAAATTACAACGCTCAACCAAAGCTTAGAGGAAAGGACAAATAAGATTTCTGATCTAGAAGATGAGTTATCATTGTTGGTAGAGAAATTGAAAAAATTCAGGGGTGAGCTAAAGAAGCAAAAGGGCATCAAAGAACAGCTCGTGTCCTCCCAAGAAAAGATTCAGCAGTTAAAAAAGGCTTTGAGTGAGAAAGAAGGTACAGAGGATATTATTAAGAGGAAAAACGAAGAGATTGAACTAATGCAGGAAAGTTTTGAGGTGCAAACGGAGCAGATTTCAACGCTAAAAACTGATCTAGAAAATGCTGCTTGTAAAGTACAGGATCTCGAAGGGCAGCTCGAGGAGAATAATGACTTAAAGAAATGCCTTGAAGAAAAGGAAAACGAGCTTAGCATTCTTCAAGCAAGTCTCGATGAACGAAATTCTAGTTTAAGCGCTCTGGAGGCGAGCTTTCAAGAAGTTAGCTCGAAGGCAGCGGAGTCTCACGAAGAGATTCAAACAAAACTTGAAGCAGAAGTCAAGACATGGAAGAAAAGAGCTCAAAATCTCAAGAAAGCTTTTGAAACAAATACTAAAGAGATGACGGTTTTGAAAGAAGAACTTGAAGTAACCAAGAAAGAGTTAGCTGTAGGGAACTCCAAGTTACAGATTTACGAAGGTGAAATAGCTTCATTGATGGAAGGAAAACTTAGGGTGGACGATGAAATAAAAGCACTTGGCGAAGAACTTACGCGTTACAAGCAAGAAAAAGATGACCTCGGCAAGCGACTAGAAGGTCTGAAAGATGAACTGCAATCTAAAGAACTGGATGCCATGCAGCTTGCAGAATTAAAAGAAAACTACAGAAAACAAGCAGAAGAGCTCCAAGAATACCGGAAAGAGTATAATTTAGTTCTGGAAGATAGAAATAAATTGTTAAATTATCTAGAGAACTCTGAAAATGAGAAGAACAACGCCAGAGATGAAGCGGAGAACTTTAGGAAGGAATTTGAAGAACTGGCTCTGGCCAAGGAAACAATTTCTGATGAGCTTGCCTCGTCTAAAACAAATCTTAATTCTTTACAATCTAGTTTTGACAAACTTTCTGAGGAGTTGAAAAATAAGGCAGATGAGTTAAGGAGCAATACAGATGAAAACGAAAATCTGAAATCACAACTTGATATCGCTTTGAGAAAATTAGAAGAAGTTGACCAGACGGCTAAAGGACAGATTGATGAAGCCATCGAACGAAAATCCGCTGAACTAGAGGAAGTTAAATCTCAGCTTGTTAACGCCGAAGAAACGAAGACAGAGCTGGTGCAAAGTAATGGTAAGTTGGAAAAAGAGGTAGCAAATTTGGAGCAGCAAATTCAAGCGCTTCAAGAGGATAAGAAGAAACTAGCTGCTGCTTTGGAAGAAGGCAGTGAAGAAGCCAGAAAGTTGACAAAAGATCTAGATGATGTCAGACAAATGTATGAAAATTTACAGCAAGAAAAGACCGAAAATGACGCCTATTTTAAATCAACATTAGATAAAGAAATCCAGCTGAGATGCGATATCGAGGCTCAAATCGAGGGCTACAGAAGTAAAATCGACACCCTGCAGAGAGAAAAGGAAGAAATGGATGGGCGTTACAAAACAGCCAATGAAAAAGAGATTGCTTTGAGGGGTGAACTTGAAAAGGAACTCGCTCAACTCAAGAACGACACCAGTGTCTCTAAGACAGAGCTAGAGGAAAGCAGGAATGAATTAAATAAGATGCTCGAGAAAGCCATTGAGGAACGGGAAAATCTCCAAAACGAACTAAGTACTGTAAAAAGTGAGCTGGAAATGGTTAAAAATGCCGCTAAAGATTTGGAAAATGAGAAGGAGTTGAATGAAATGCTGGAAAAATCCCTTGAAGAGCGCGAACTCCTTAAAAATGAATTAGAGAACCTGAAAAGTGAACTTGAGGCTACGAAAAGGAATGAAACGGAAACGCATGAATTAGTGAGGAGCTCTCTTCAAGAGGAACTTGACAAGAAAGATTTGATGTTGGAAAACCTGAAGACTCAACTCGCAGCGCATTTCAATGAAGAGCTTGAGGAAACACTGCGGATTCGAATCGACGAAGTCTTAGAAGAGAAAAAACAGGAAAGAAACGGTGTAGAAGAGGAGTTGAATAAGAAACTGGAAGATCTGAAGACTCACAAAGATGGAGTAATTAGCAAGCTCAAAGAGAAAATAAGAGAGAAAATAGAGTTGAACAAGAAAGTTAATACCGAATATAAATCAAAAATTGAAAGCTTAAAGAAAGAATACGATGCCAAATTGAAAGAGTTAGATGATAAAATACAAGAGGAAAGGAACTTGAAAAACGATTTGAAAGATGAAGTGCAAAGACTAAGTGCAGAAGTTGTGCAGCTAAGAGAAATTGAACTCGTGAAGAATGAACTTGAAGACGCGGTGTCTGGAAAAGACGACGAATTGAAGAACTTGAAGAGCGAATTCCAGGCAACACATCAAGAAAAAGAGGACATGAACTTAAAGTTGCAAGAAGCTTTGCGCGAAGCACAGAACCTGAAGCTTGACTTGGAGAGAATACAGACTGAAAAAATTGAAATGGATATTCGTTTGCAGCAGAGTGCTTCTAAAGAAGATGTCCAGAAGGCAGTAGGAGAGAAAGACAAATTCATCCAACAGCTCAAGAAAAAGCTTAAAGAAGAGCGTACTGAGAAAGAGAAAATGAGAAGAGAGATGAGTGAAAATGAGAAAGTAGTTGCTCAGAAAGAAAAGGAAATCGAGGGATTGAAGGACGAATTTGAAATGAAGACGGAAGAGCTCTATGTACTGCATCAACAAGAAATTGCAACGTTAGCAAAAAACGTGAAAGATAGCATGACTGAAGATGTTTCTTCA
Source organism: Stichodactyla mertensii (assembly GCA_011800005.2). Classification (NCBI taxonomy): domain Eukaryota; kingdom Metazoa; phylum Cnidaria; class Anthozoa; order Actiniaria; family Stichodactylidae; genus Stichodactyla; species Stichodactyla mertensii. The sequence continues at coordinate 12,929 of JAAAQI020088890.1, read as the reverse complement.
AAAGAGCAGGCTCTGCAGGAGTTAAGAATGGATCTGGAAAAGAAGCAAAAAGAGTTGCTGGAAATTGGAAGAGAAAAGGATGAACTTTTGTCGAATCTAACTCGAGCTGAACAAGAAATATCCAGAATTAAAACAGATTACGATGATGTTATTACTTGTATGAGAGCAGATCTTCAAACTGCACTTCCATCGCAAGAAGAATCAAAAGAACTAAATGACCTCATTGATAATCTAAAAGCGGAGAATGAGAAACTCAAAGGAAGTCTGGAGTCAAAAGAAAAGTCTTTGCAAGCAACCAAAGAGGATCTGTTACATGTCGAGGAAGAGTTAAATCTAGACCTTGAGAAAGTTATGCGAGAGAAGAATGAACTTGATGACCAGTTTAGGAAGGAAAAGTCCTCTTGGGAATCAAGCTTCATGGATATGTCTGCTAAATATGCTGAACTAGAGGCGCAGCTTGAAAGGGTGAATCTTGAACGAAGTCTTTCGCAAGAGGGGAGCGATATTGTTAAGGTAAGAAACTGATCACTTATACAATTTACATTTACAGGGATAAGTTTTCCTTGAACAAGTCTTTTTCGTCTTATACTCGTGTAGACGATGACATTTAACAAGTGCCAAGTTTTTAACAATGGGGACTTGGGGAAGGAAATACTTGGCGCAGCTAACCGCGGTAATAATCCTTAGCTTACAATTAACATTATCTCGGTTGTTTTGGTGTTATTTTGGTGTTAGTCTGATTAGGTCCTTTGGTCAGTACCTCCAACATGGCCGCCTTATTTTGTTTTGTTTCGGGTTATCTTTGGTAGTCGCAAACCATCAATAAAATGCATTATATAATAGTGAGGAATATTCTTTTACTCACCAGCGAAAATATAATTCTGGTAAGAACGTGCATGATGACCATATCAGACTAGAAATATTAAATTGGCTCTCAGTTGCCATGGCAAATTATCAAGCCCTTTTCATTTTGCTACTTTTTAAAAAATTTATACAAACGTGCATTCTTATTCGTCATTTGTATTTTTGCTCGCCTGATAGCTTGCGCCACAATACTCAGCCATGACAGATGCTTAGCCGACTAATTTTGTTGATACTGATATCTGATATTATTTAAACGTAATTTATCTTTAGGGTGATCACGAGGAAACATCAACCGATAAGGAAACGCTATCTATCGAACTTGAGAAGGCCAAGAAAAACTTTGAGAGAATTAAGAATAAACTGAAAAATCACGTTAAGCAAAGCAGAGAGGAAAAGGAAAAGTTAAACAAAGAAATCGAGAAAATAACAAAAGATAAAGAAGAGGCCTGTGAAAATCTTCGAGAAGAATTTGGCAGAGCGTTGAATGAAAAAGAAAATGCTATAGCCTTTGTGACAGAAGAACTCGAAGCCTTACGAGAAGAGAAAGAAGTAACTGAAGACGAACTGAAATCTAAAATCAGAGTTCTTGAAGCTCAAGCTTGTTTACCTGAACAAAATATCGAGAAATCTGAATGCAAAAACTGCGAAGCTCTCAAGATGGAACTTGAAAAAGCTGTCCAAGCTCAAAATGCAGATTCGAGTAGGTTACCTGTACAAAGCAGCGAAGCAACTACCTGTAAAAAATGTGAAGTATTAAAGAGGGAACTGGAGAAACTTGCCATCGAAAAAGAAGAAATAACAGAAGTCGTAAAATCTGAGTTTGATCACATTTGCCAGGGGTTGAGGATTGATCTCGAAAATGCCATAAAAGAAAAAGCAGCTGTTCAGCATTCAGCACAGATGGTTTGTTTGGAACTTGAACAAAAGTTCCTCGATAAGGCGAAATCCTATGATGAACTGGAGAAGCTGATCCAAGAACGAAATGAAGTTGATGGAACCTGGAAGGAACAGATGATGACATCAACGGAACACCTGTACAAACGGGCCGAATCGCTGCACGAAGAGAAAGAATCCATGGAAAAGATCAAGCAAGAGCTGGAAAAGTCTTTAAGGGAAGCTAAATCCGAGAATGAAAGGTTAAACAATGCTTTGATTGAAAGTGAAAATACTAGGAAACAACTGGAGGATGAAGTAAAAAAAGTGCTTGCTGACAAAGGACAGGTATGCCAACGCTTGAGAGAAGATTTCGAAATTGCTTCCAAGGAAAAAGAGGATGTCTTACAAAACTTGAAAAATAAACTCGACGAAGCTAGAGAGGAAAAAGATATTGCGGACGCGGAGTCAAAGAAGAGCAAAAAGGAGTTCGATCGTCTGAAAGAAGATTTCGAAAAAGTTATCCAAGACAAGGAGGAAATTTTACTCAACCTGAGAGAAAAGCTTGATGAAATGCGCAAAGAAAGAAGCCAATTAGAGGAGGATTTGAGGAATAGATTTGCGGATTCTCAGATTGCTCTTGAAGATAAGATTAGAGATCTGGAACAAACCATTGAGAAAGCTCATACGGAAAAAGATGAAATGTTTAAACGGTTGGTTGCAGACTCTGAGAAGAGAAAAGAGGAATTAAGTGAGGGATTCCAAAGAGAATTTGAAGCCATTCAAGCAGAGAAGGATGCCTTGATACAAGAATCCCAGATGAATTTGGAACAATTACGAGACGATCTGAAGGAGGTGCGCAACGAAAAAGAGGTTCTAGAATTAGAGTTACGAAAATCAAAAGAAAATATTGTATTACTTCAAGAAAAGGTTGACCAAAAGGAAAAAACTCGAGAAGGTTTGGAAGAAAAACTTGCGCTGGAACTCGGAAGGTTTGACGAAGAGCTTAAAGATGCCATGGAATCCTCGAAATTAAAGATTGAAGAGATCACAACAGAAAAGAACGCTGCTCTCGAGGAAGCGCTTGATAAAGTTCGTAAGCTCAAAGAAGAAGAAATACAGCTGGAGCTTTCTCTTTCCGAAAGAGAAGAAGAGGTAGTTCGAGTAAACAAAGAGCTAAAAGACACAGATGACAAGAACAAGGAAGAGCTTGCAAAGAAGGAAAACGTCATTCAGGAGCTAAATCAAGAAATAAGTCGATTGAATCAGATTGCCGATGATAATATTCAGGATAATATAAAGCGTAATGAATTGATATCCGTGAAAATGAACGAAGTGAATGAATTAACTCAACAACTAAAAGAACAGACAACGATTAATGGCAAGCTGAGTGAAGAAGTAGAAAGGCTGAATCGTATTATCGAAGAACTGAACAAGGAGAAGACGGATTTGAATAGCGAAATGGAGTTGCTTCAAAGTAAAGTCCAAAGTGAAGACAGCTCATCTATCGACATAAAGCCTTATCTTGACAAGATAAAGGTGCTAGAAGAAGAGATGGAGTCGCTACAGCAAAGAAATAGGGAGCTCGACGTACAATTACAAAGCGTTGTTGTACCAGAGTCGAGTGCACTTCAAACCGAAGCGACTCCATCGGGCATAGATACAAATCAATCAGATGAACTGAACAACTTAAGAAACGAGCTTAATACTTCGCAATCTGAATTACAGAAGATAAAAGACATGAACGAGAAGCTTAAGAAGAAACTCAGACAGGTTCTTAAGAAGCGAGGGCATGCGGATGTTGATGGCGTTGATGTTGAATCGCTTAAAAATGAACTGCAGAAAGCTCGGGAAGATAAGATTAATGGGGAAAAGATTTGCCAGGAACTACGCGTAGAACTGGATAAAGTTGTACGCGAAAGAGAAAAAATTGTCAGTGATTTGAGAGCAAAAATGCAACACCTTCTAGACGAGAGGGATAAACTCCAAACCGTGAACGACAAATTTGAAAAATTTGAAGAAAAGGAAGTGGTCATCAAAGAAATGAAAAAGAAAATCGCCAATCTTGAAAAGGGTACAGCTATGGAAGAGAAAAACTTGATCATTGCAAAACTAGAGGATAAAATGAAAGAGCTTAGTGAAAATCATGAGAAGGCGTTGCAGGATGCGAAAACCGAACTCGAAGAATCATTAGCGCAGCAGACGATTGCTCTAGATCTGAAAGAATCCGCTCTCGGGATTGCAAACCAGAAAATCGAGGATCTTAATAACGAACTCGAAAAACTCATAAAGGAGTGCGAGAACGTTGATGAACTTAGACGAAACTTTGATCATATCGTATCGGGTCTGCGTGAAGACTTGGAGCATGCACTTCAAGGCAAGTCGGCCGCTGACCAACTGGCTTATGAATTCCAAGTTAAGCTAAGACGACTAGAAGCTCAAACTGGAGATAAAGCGTTTCCAAGGATGAAAGATGCGTCAGTTGATTGTGTGGATATTGAGGATGGTCGAGTAGAGGAAAAAGTAAAGGAGATTGAAGGTTATGTCGTGGAACTTGAGGCTTTAAGAGTGGAAGCGAGCTCCCTGAAAGTAGAATTGGATCGGCTAAATAAAGAGAGACAAAGCGACAACAATGTAAGTCTGGAATCAGTTCAAAAGGATGTAGATGATTCTGATGTAAAAGATCCCAAACCATCCCACTCGGTGAAAAGTCTTCTTGAAGAAATGAAAGAGCTTAACTCTGCTAACGAAGAGCTGAAGCAGAAACTTACTGATCTACGAGAAAACTTTAACACAGATTTGGCTCAATTTGAACAAGATTTACTTGCTTCAGAAAACGACAACCTTTCTCTTAAAGAGCTGTTAATCAGTAAAGATAGTTTATTGAAGGAAAACGAGAAGGCCAAAGCAGAGATGGAGCACATTTTGCAAGGACTGAGAGAAGATTTACAAGAAGCGATGAACGACAAGGTAGAAAAAGATAGAGCACTACACAAACTTAGAATAGAAACAGATCGATTGAGAAAACAGATTCCTACCAAAGGCAAACCAGTTCCAGTCATCCTTCCTTTCGAAATCAAGCAAGTTGCTGAAAATTCACCCGTTGATGAAAGCTTTGGTCCTGATTATATGCAAGATATCTTGAATATTTCAAGTGAGGAGCCTCAGAAGTTAGCGTTATTACCAGAAAACGAATTGCCTTTGAAATCTTCAAAGGCTTCCACTCCTATGAAAGACCAAGGGGTTAACACGGATGATCTTCAGATTCTTGAGAAGTCAAATATCGAAGAAGAAAAGGTTCAAGATACAGCAAAGAAAGGTGAATTGGAAAAAAAGTTGCAACAGCAGACCAAAATCAACTCCAAATTGAAGCATATTGTAAGAAACCTTAAAGAAGAAGCTGAAAACTTAAAAAACGAATACGAAAGAGTGTCAAGTGAGAGTCTAGAGAAAGAGCAGAGGTTAAAGGACTTAAGAGCTGAAATGGCTGCTTTGGTCAATGACAAAGAAGAGATGATTAATGGCTTCAGGGAAAGATTGAATATTCTTTCTAATGACAAAGGGATGATAGCTGAGAACTTGAAAGCTGAGTACGAAGAGCTTCTGTCACAGAAAGATTCTGATATGAAGCACATTCAGAATCAACTTGAATCAAGTCAAGAACAACTAGAGTCAAAGACCAATAATCTTACTGCCATCACTTCAAACTATGAAGAATGTCTTGGTATTAAAAATGACTTGCAAATGAAAACTAAGAGTCTTGACACAGAAGTGAAAGACTTAAGGATTGCCAATCAGAAACTTGAGGAACGTTTGAACTCGTTAGCCGAACATGCCAAAGCTGTCGACGAAGAAAACTCGGAATTGGGACGGAGGAATGTTGATCTTGAGGACATCGTTTCAAACCTGAGGAAAGATCTTGAAATGCTTGTTGCCCATCGTGCAGAGCTCGAACAGAAAGCCGCAGATTCAGAAGCTCTCATTAATAGTTTGCGTGAAGAGATAGAAAGCTCAAAGGATGGTACACAAGGTACTCTTGTGTCTCAGCTCAGAGACAAAGCTATAGCTGCTGAATCCAAGATGAAAGATCTTGCTTATAGTCTTCAAGAGTCTAAAAAAGAGATGACACTTCAGAGAGAAGGCTTTGAAGAATCTTATCGTACTCTAGTGGAAGAGAAGGAGAGTATCCTTGATGAGAAACTGCAGTGTGAACAGAGAGTCAAAGATCTGAGACTTGACATGGAGAGGTTTGTGAAGGAAAAGGACGAAATCGTAGAAAACTTGAAATCTAAGATGAAGCAAGCTGTCGAAGAACAAGGCGGGCTTTCAGAAACCTTAAAGAGCGAATACACCAAGATGCTAGATGAAAAGGAGGATTTGATTAAAGAAAGCTCTGATCAAATATCCAAACTTAAGGAAGAATTTGCGGGAGTTGTTAACGAAAAAGATGAAATTTTAGCGGAAATGTTACAGCTCGATAGAGAAATAGACGTTTTGAGACAGGATAAAGAATACCTTGGAAAAGAGTGTGATGAACTGAGAGAAAGGCTAGGTGCTTCAATGAGCGATCGAGCGAAAGTCCAAAAAACCTTGAACACTCAGGCCGAGAAACTGGTTCAGCTCAATGAAGAGGTCAACAACCTAAGACAACAGTTGGATGAGTCCGATTCCAAGAAAATGATCGAAGAGATGCAGAAAGGATATAATGAAATGTCGATGCAAAACGATATGCTGCGCGAAGAGGCAGAAAATGCTATGAAGGAGAAAGAACTCTACAGATCAAAAATCAAGAAGGATTACGAAAGGCTTAACACTTCTTTAAGTTTTGATTTAGAGCAGGCAAGAGCCCAAAGTCTTGAACGAGAAAAGACCATTCAGTTATTACGACATGAGGTTGAAAGTGTTGTCAAGGAGAAAGAAAATGTGGCAGCCAAATTACGGGCGGCATTGGAAAAGCGAGACGTTTCTGTTCCTCTGGCGAGTGAAAGTCCTGACCGTGAAGGATTCGCCAATACTTTACAAGAAATGAAAACAGAAATGAATAAAATCTCCAAAGAGTATCACAAGACTCGGAAGGACAAAGACCAACTATATACAAAGTTTCAAAAAGTGAGCGAAGACCTTCGAAAGGATTTGCAAGGATGCCTTAAAGATAATGAAAACCTTTCCAAAAGACTTGATAAACTGGAATCTGAAAACAGGGGCCTCAAACTATCGCTAAGAGAAAAAGAGTCGGCGATTTTCCAAGTCAAGAAGAACTTTGAACATATTGGACATGGCTGGAGGTCGGATCTCGACCGAGCTCGGAGTGAAAGAGATGAAGCAATCAAAAAAGTTAAAGTTCTTCAAGATGAAAAGAAGAGTTTTGATTCGGACAAGAAAGATCGAGGACAAGATACTTCGCCTTTATTAAACGAGTTGCAATCAAAACTAAAAGTTCTTGAAACTGAAAATTCAAAACTACAAGAAAGACGAGCAAAGGATGAGGCGTTCTGTAACGAGCTTGCTTCGCGTGTTAATGAACTACAGCAACAAAAGAATATTTTAGAGTACGAACTTGAAAATAACAAAAGTCAGTTAAGCGCACTGGAAAAAGAGAAATCTACAGTGGAGGATACGAATTTGGTTATTCCTTTGACAGAAGCGCCACAGGTACCGCATTAATTTTTCGTCAGTTTTGTAGGAGTGAGACACCTTTTTGCCCCCACTTTATGACCAACCTAAACAATCCACAGTAATGTACGTCATACACTCGAGATCTGCTCTCGGCTTATTGAGATGGACCCACTCAAGAGTACGAGATGGACTCATTCAGCTTAGGTGTAATGTTTACGGCCATTTCAGACCACATGTCATCATCCCTTGTTCGAGGCGCATTCATCCTAGGCCCCAGTGCCTCTCAGCATTCGCGAAAAATCGAATTTTTCTTAAAAACTGAGGGACTGGGAACGAGGATGAGGCTCATCTATATAAACGTATCTTCTCAAGTGTTACCGAGAAACAAAGACATACCCAAGGGAAATGCATGGTCTGAAATAGTTACAACATTACGCCCAAGATGCATGGGTACATAGACGTTTCTCATGCTCCGGTCATATATATTATAGAGAATAAAATCTTTGTATTTGCCCGGGTAGACTCGTTCTGAATGCGAGTCTTGCTGGGCAAAAATATTGTTTCAGCTAAAAGGTCTATTGACCTTGATTTGCTAGTGTAGCACCAAATAGCGTTACAGCTGACAAACTTGTGGACCTTGTCCCATGATCGAATTGGGATTTTGAAATACGTAGAATCTTAGTCTTTTTCTGTTTAAATTCTCAGCGGGGACGAATAGTCGAGGAACTTACCGAAGTAGTTATCGACCAAAACCTTCAATCACCTGTCGAAAGCGTCGATATGGCTAGCCTCAGCGAAAGGTAGTGAACGTTAATGTGTCAAAGCATTAAAAGGATCTGTTAGAAAAGAATGGTTTTACCTTGTAACAGGGCCTTAACGAAATAACCTACGAAGAGGGTAGAGGGAGAAAGTTATAAATAATTGCAGCTAAAGTATAGGCAAGCAACATATGCAATGAATTTTGATTGACAGACCGACAAAAGGAATAGAGAGAAGCAAGAATTAATTGAAGGAATAAACAGATGATTAATTGATTTGATTGGGCATTGATACATTGATACAATCTTATGTTTTATTTTTTTTTTCACTATAGGCTTGAGGAAACCTGTAGATTATATGATGAGAAATGCGTCGAGTGCAATGAAATCCAGGTAAAAACCAAGAAGTCTTTCTAATTATTTACTCGTTCACCCGGACCTTTCTCTGTCATGGCATCCATTCCTCTTGCTGATGGCAATGGAGATGTCGAAGATTATTATAATGATAATGATGTATGGGGCGGTAGTGACGGTAAAAATGGTGACTGCCATTTTTATTTTTATTTTCTTATTTTTGAACCATATTTCTCTAGATGTGACTAGAAGGACAATTTTAACATCTTTTTTATCTTCAGGATCGACTTCAGGAAGAGAGGGAGGCGAGATCCGAACTGGAGAGGCGTCTCACACAGACAGAAGAGCAACTACGACAACAACGGCCACCGTCATCACAGGTACCACTAAAAGACTCCAATTTGTGAGCGTTGGTGCGTTTGTAGCGCAGCAGTTTGCGCAGAATAAGGGGTTATTGACCAAGCGTGAGGTCCGGATGGGGGGATATAGGTTGAGTTCATTTTTCGTGTTTGTATAGACCGAGTCCGTAAGTTGAGGTCCATACACACGAAAAGAGAACGAGACCAAATCAATATCTCCCCTCTTCGGACCGAAAATTATCGAAATCAGTCCCTAAAGTTTGCCGAGAGGGCCGTATGAAAACATCTGGACCTCTCAGCAACCAATCAAATTGTTCCATTTTCATGCGGACCGGCTTGCCATCTAATAATTGGAAATATTGGACGGGATAAAAAGTACTGAAGTTTGCACATGTTCCTCATGCCTAAGAAAATAGTTTTACTTCAATTTCTGAACATTTGTGAAATGCAACTGTTAGGCATGCAATTAGTCCCAAATAAGCAGCCGTAATTCATTTTAGATTTATTTCATGATTTTTTCAGTTCGCTATAGACATCGAAGATCTTCAAACCAGTCCTTCCAAAGGCGATGAACGAGGACAAAAGCTCTATCAGTACACTGCTTCAAACATTGGTAAATAAGCTTGTTTTATCCAGCCCTTTTCTACATCAGAAGAAAAGGAGGCTTGAATCTTTGAATCTTGAGGCTTTAATCACGTGGTGGCCATGGTGGTTGAAACAATATATTTTCACCATGTGGCCTCGCATTTAAACACTTCAGCACGAGTTTACGCGAGGAATAACAACAGTTTTCATTTTCTTGGGAATAAACATGGCTGCCGTGTGATTAAAGCCCATTTCCTTTTTAAGTTAATTGTAGAGTTCCAAAGTATTTGGATGGATTACAGCAAAATTTCTGACGAACAATAACAATAACGTAAACAACAACAATAAAAGCATAAACAACAAAAATAGCGTCAATAATAACAACAACAATAATAACATTTGCAACCCTAACAGCCGACAGCAGCAGCAACAGCAGCAGTAACAACAACAGCAAAACACAGACGAAAAGTGATCTGGTCGTAGAATAGAGAAAATCCCCTTGGGCGTAATGTTTTCCCATTTCAGGTAACGTGTCATTCCCTTGCATTTTACTTCTTTGTTTTTCGGAAACTCTTGAGAAGAAACATTAACATGGATGATCCAAGCAAAGAAACATATTGTTAAAGGAATGACACGTTGTCTGAAATAGGAAAACATAACGTCCAAGTTGGTTGGTCAGTTAGTATTACCAACAGCTCCACGAGGTTTTTTCCCGCTCGCATGGTTAAAATTTCTCGTTTTACAGGTCGTCACGCAAAGTCATCAGCTTCATATTTGGGTAGATTTTATAGAAGGTGAGTCAATTTGCTTTGGTTTTAATCAGTCAACTGATGTATGGAAAGCAGGGAATGACAGTTATTACAGTTGAGCACAAGATAGCTTGAAGCTATTCTTCTGTTTTAAACATCATTGAAGGGAGGCTATCGGGTCAATAAAATGCTTACTGTCTCTTCATCTGCTTGCATCCACAATATCTGCATTGTCGATTCTAGCAATTTTACTTGGTATCCAGAAGTTAATACCGCATGACGTCATGTTGCAAAAACATTTTTAATCATAAAAATATGGGCCCATGCACCCTCTCCCCCTCTTCTTGATTTGTCGATGATTTATGATCTTAACTTTATTCCCTAATAAAACCTAGATAGTCTTCCACCTATATTTCTTTAACCAAATAATCTTTCATTACTTAGCATGAAGCCACGTGGTCTAGCAAAGTCAGCCTTCGTTGGTTACGTCCTCCTCGTCCACGCCTTGGCGATAGTGTTTCTGCTGAAGCTTGTCACCGGATAAGCCATTAATAAATATTATGCATAGGTAAGAAAAGGTTACTTATCTTGCGCACTTTCTTCTTTTGCAGTGTTGGCCCACGTTATGGGCTACCTGTGTAAATGTTGTGAAAGACGTCAGATGTGCGCTATGACTGGGTTTCCTGTTTATAAGGCGATGGAGAAAAGTAGTAGTTACCCTATTTCATTCTGATGTCACAGCTCATTTTTGAGATTTCAACAAAATTTGCTTTGCTAAGAATAGGTTACTCAAACTGTCTAGTTTTTAAATATAAGATGTACTGATGTTTAATACACAATATTTACTGTATTTGGTGGCTGTTACCGGTTTTCTACACGCATTTAATATCGATTTTCTTTGTATTGTAACTGTTTTGCCCCTCCTCCTACGCTCATGATTCTTAGCGTTTGAAAAATAATTTGTTGTGACATCATAATGAAATAGGACAATTCCCAGTAGGACTTTGCTATGCACCTTCCCGGAGATACCCATAATTCTCCTTGATTTAGCGCGTGCAAGCGAGGTCAGGGTCTGGTTTGGGGCAATATATATGAAGGAGACTTCGGAATTTGACTCAGCGTTTTATCAGATGTGGATTAAAATACGAAAGAAGGATGTAAATGGGTTTACGAAATTGGATATCTAAATAACAGAGCTTTTCCTGTTCTTGTTTAGACGCAGTAACTGAAATTCCTCAAAACCACGATCCGTTTTCAATGTTTTTTTACCCTGACCTCGCTTGCGCGCGCAAATCCTAAAGAATAGTGGGCAACTACGGAAAGGTGCATTGTCACGTGAGCTTTTTCTTAGGTAATGGGACAGCTGCTGGTACAAACCGTAAAAATAAGAAAAATATTGAAATATATTTTTGCTTTTCAGATTTCAATTCGTACAACTCCAAGCATTCATACTCGACAAACGCCATGTTTTTCTTCTCATCGTTGTTGAAGTAACATGGATACCAGCTGCCACATAATTGAGCATTTCCAACCATTTACAGACGGAACGTACAAACGACAAAGACATAGTAGCCATGTTGGTGCACCCGATTAGAAATCCTTTGTTAAAACCAATATGGCCGCAATGACGTCAAAACGCTAAGATATTTTCTTAAAAAGCATGAATTCTGGTTCAATCTTAAGTGAGAAATTTTATTTATTTCAAAAATCGTGATAACAATATCATTCAATACACGGGGCTGGCCGAAAATGAAGAAGCCCTGGGGATTTAATAGTAAATAAATTGTATTTTTCTCCAGTTAAATAGTGTTTAGTACAGGACATATTAAATAATATAATAAGATAAGAAATTCAAATAATAGAGGTTGATAACAACCTTAAAATGTTTTTTTACGGATGCACATTGCATTATGGGACCGGTTTTCCTCACTGTATCCTTCAATGCATTGCTTAAAGGGGTCTTGTGCTCAGTGATATTTTAGTACATTTTTAAGAGAAGATTAGAAATGTTTGTGTTTTATTATAAAGTGCGCGCGCAGGCTGTAGTGATTCAGTAGATTCATTCCTCATGTCACTAATATATTAGTTTAGAAAAGAAATGCATGTGGGAATTGGATGGGCGTCAGGCGAAGGAATCGTTGTCTTTAATTTGAAAATAACAGCGCAAAAAATTACGTTCAATAATTTTATTGAGGAATAGCATATGGTTTATTTTAGTTAATGATAACAGAAGACAAAGGTAACGAATAAAACAAAAAGAATTATGCTTCGTGTTGCTTTCTCTTCCCTTTGGGGGTTTTCTCACATCGAACCGCTTGGGAATAGTATCCTTTCAGTTATGTTTATAATAGCAAAATGATCAAAAGACCCATAGTATATGTTGATTTGTGAGATAGAGGGCTTTCATTTACTATGGAAGGGGGGGGGGGGGGGTGGAAAAATGAAATTCCCCTAGTCGATTTAAGGAAATTGTGAATGCGTAGGTAGAGTGGTTTTCATAAACCCGGAAAATAGATATTAAACTAATACATATTAGTAGACCCTATTGTTTTCTTTTGTGTCTATTTGAATTGACTATTACACTTTAGCTATCAGTTTTTATTTCACGGGTTTATGAAAACCACTATCGAATTAAATGTTCTTGACATTTTGCTTAATTGCCGGCAACGAGGCAGGCGAGCGAAAACGCGAGGCTGACGTGGCGGAAGCGTCATAGAGCCGATGCACGAAAAAGTTATACAGAAACAGTCGAAACGACATGTAATGTAATG
>JAAAQI020088889.1:12413-52882 GCA_011800005.2 Stichodactyla mertensii | reverse complement strand
ATTGATTCTCTAGGAATTTTTGCTCCTGGAATGTCTTCTTCCTTTAGAATATTGCTTTCTTCGGACACGTTTAAACATTTTGAATTTGGTGCAGACGTCATTTTTCTTCATCCTTTCAAACAATCCATAGATGCTTTGCGAAGTAGACTGGACCCCAGTCCTCTGCTCGATTTGTAAAAGGCGAATACCTGTAAATCCAAGAGAACAGCCACCATCTTCTTGGCATAAGACATCGGAATACTTCCTCGTTCGTGAAGAATTTTCTCCAATTCCTTGCTCGGTAGTTCATCAAAGTGAAGTTCAACAAAACGGTTACGAAACGCTCGAGACAAAACCTGTGAAATATTATCAGTTAACGTTAGATTAGAGGTGTTTTTAACAGGTGTTGTAAAGGTTGGGACACATGATGCGACGCTGCTTGCAATGGGAAAATCGCACCGTGTGTCCACCCGTGCAAATGTTGCGCGTGACGTTGCCAACGACATGGCAGAAGTAGAGACAAGTTCTACTTTTACGTGTGGACACACGATTTCCCTGTTGCAAGCAACGTCGCAGGGAATGCGCATCGTATGTTCGAGCCTTAAGAATGTGTAGTCTAACCTTTCTTCCGCCATATTGTCCTGGTGGATTCTGAGTGGCGAACAACATGAAGTTTGGATGTGCTTTGACAGTTTCTTGTGTCTCAGCGATGAACAACTCTCGGTTATCATCGAGCAGCTAACGATAAAACAAGTAAACATCAGTTATTCAGAGCAGTACTGTGCCGGCACTTAAATTCCTTCTTCCAGGAAGCAACCAATCAGGACAAGTGAAGATAGTTTACCCTGTTCAAAGCTTCCAAGACATCAGTTGGTGCAAGATTCAGCTCATCAAGTATTATCCAGTAACCTTTCCTCATGGCGTCCACTAAAACACCTTCAAATTTGAAACAAGTTGGATTAATTCCTCAAAGAAATTCGCCACCAAACCAAACCCTGAAAATTCCCAAACAGTACTCCATTCATTGCCTCATTGCCGTCAAGGCTCGGCACGATGCGACGTTCCCTGCGACGTTGCTTGTACAGCAACGGGGAAATCGTGTGTCCACCCGTAAAAGGAGAACTCGTTTCTACTTTTGCGTCGTCGCGCGCAACAGTTATACGGTTGGACACACGGTGTGATTACCCCGTTGCAGGTAATGCCGCATCGTTTGTCCGAAACTTCATGGTTCAAAATTGTTTGCCCTACCTTCTTTGAAGACAAGTCGGCCATTAGGATCAGAGGTATAACAGCCCAGGTATTCCTGAATATCCGTGTGTTCATGATTGTTGATTCTGACGCACTGGTTGCCTGACGCACTGGCCAGCCACTGGACTAGACTTGTTTTACCCACAGATGTCTCGCCTTGGATAAGCACTGGAAAAGACCTGAAAAGAGCGCGAAAAGCAATTAAAAAACTCTTTACTCAACTCACAGGGTAGCTAAGGAGTTTAGAGTGATACATGATTTCGCCTTGAGTAGATGCAAAAGATGCCAAAAAAGAGGATTTCAACAAGAATTCAGGATTAAAGAGGCTAAGCGGGAAATTTCTGCGACGAGAAATCATTCGTAGAAAATGCGCAGCACGCATAAACTGCGTAAGTTTTACGCACGAACCCTTTTTGTAGATCTGTTTTTACCTTCCACTGACCACTCTAGTAAGGTCACGTAAGTTCGCCTTGACGGCAGGCGTGAGAACATAACGAGAAGAAACAACAGGTTCTCTCTCTCCAACGTTTATCCAGAAGCCTTCAAAATTAACAAATGTCTTCTTCTCTTCATTGGGGCAAGGAAGCGGCTGGTTCAGAAGACTGGTAGCATTCACGTGACCTAGGATATTGGTTCGTATCAGAGATTCCACTACTGGATGAGATGAACGATCGAGCTGTGTTAGAAAACTTAAGCAAAATCCCTGTGAAAAGAAAACAAATCCATTCAGTCATGCAAAAATTATGACACTTCTCGTTGAATTTTCCCCACTGCTTTAACTGACAACAGAACCGTTGTAGTACTAATTCTCAACGCAACAAAACAATGGAATTTTCTTATGTGAAAACGTTTTATTGTTTTGACCTTCAAATTAAACTACTATGTGACTCACCTCGTAGATTGATCTCAAGGCGTTACCATGGGGATTAGTTGATGCGTATCTCAATGCCCTACACAGTGTCCTTAAGCTGTATTTCAAAGAGGACAAAAATGTATTAAAAGTAATCACTAAAATGAAAAGAGTTAGAATACAGATCCATAAAAACCTGTAGTGGGGTTTGTGTCCCGTTCCGTCTGTCAGCTTATCACTTGCTTCACGTCTTGCAGTTAAATAGAACCTAAATATGACACCAAAAACATTTCCTAACTTTACCTGGCATACATTTATGTGTACAGATACCATATGGCTAACAAGGACATGAAAACAAGATCCAATACAACGGTCTACCTGACAATCCCATCAACAACGGCTGCAGAAGGAGACAGACCCTGAAGATAGTCCATGACCAGGGTTTTTAAGTCGTTTAAATCTTCAAGCTCATCAACGAAGATCTCTGTAAATCTAAAGATAAAAGTAAGGATAAAAAATGCAAACAAGAAATATTTATCAGTTGGGATAGAATAAGAGAGAGGGATTCCTTACCTGTTTCTTATTCCTGGTGGCAAATCTTTCTTGCCAACATCAGTTGCTGGGTTCATGCATGCAAATAAACGGAAGTCATCATGCCGTACTATTGGTTCCACATCCCTGTAAGATTGTAGTAAAGGAAAAAATTAAAGAGAGGAAAAAAAGATAATGATGATAGCAATGATTCATGTGATGATGCATGAGGGTGATGATGATGATGATGCATGATGGTGGTGATGATGATGATGATGATGATGGTGATGGCAAGTGATGATGAAGATGATGGTGATGGCAAGTGATGATGAAGATGATAATTATGGTGCTGCTGCTGTTAATGATGATAATAGCAATGATGGTCCAGGTGGTGATGCTGATGATGATGATGATGATGATGATGGCAAGTGATTGCAATGATTATGTGATGATAGTGGTGATGATAATGATGAAAACAGTGCTCTGCTGGTGCTGTTGATGAAATTGGTTATTGATGATAACAGCAGGACTTACAGCTCAACTCACCCCTTCTCCATGAGAACAACTGAACCAGCACTACTCTCCAGTAACCCACTCAAACACTCCAAGGTCTCAGGTGTAGCAAGATTGATTTCATCCAACAGAATCCAATCTCCATCCCGAATAGCCTTGACAAGAGTACCTTCCACAAAACGAAAAGCAAGAGCACTCTCTGCTTGTTTCTGTTGCTTCTTCAAGTGCTCTATCTTGGAAGCAAGTTTCTGCCACTTTGTGAGAAGACTTTCAGAGGAGACATCATGGTCTGCTGCATAAAAAAAAAAATTCACTAATAAATAAAAAGAGTCTCCAGTAACTCAGTGGTAGAGCATCCGCTAGAATGCAGAGGGTCATGGGTTTGATTCCCATCTGGGGCTCAGATTTTTTCTGGGATCCTTATGGTTTATTTACCATCCTGTTTCTATCTTTAAAATAAATAAAAGGCTTTGTAATTTCAACAGCAAAATCAATCCTGAATGTTGCAAGAGTTAAATCAAGTTTTGCTGACACAGTAATAAAAGAACTTCAATACCTCTCTCAGATTTTACTTACCAACACCTTTACTCTTTGATATCCTATCAACTGCAGCTTTCTGAGAATGAATCATCAGTTTAAACAATATTTCCCATTGACTTTTGACATAACACTGTTGAATATGACTTAAATATTTCACATTCTGCTTCCTGGAAAACGTTTGACAGAAGATTTGTTCAAAGTACTCTCTCACTGGAGCAACAAGTTGCTTCATCTCAACTGGTTTAAATCCTCCCAAAAGATCAGCACTGTCACTCTGTTGGCTCATGTTGATAACCTTCAAGTTGAACCCACAAAGTGCTGCAAGATTCTGAACTGATGAGGTTTTGCCTGTTCCTGTTTCTCCAACCAGTAAAACAGGTTCTTCCTGTTTTATACAAGTTGCAACTCTCTCTAACAGCACAAGAGAGTGCCTTGTGTGGGCAAATTTTGGAATCATGAGATTAGGAGCATATTTGTTCTGCTGTTTTCTGTTGAGTGACACTCTTCCTACTGTCAGAGAAAGTGGAGACATGTGAACTTTAGGCTTGTAGTTCTTGCAGAAGAATTCAACCTTTTCTTTTGTCAGACCAAGTTTTGTCCCTAAAATCATTCCCAGTTCCAGCCTATGCTCAGCCTTTGATAAAGTTGCTCCAAAGCAATCTTGTGCCTCAAGGAAAACATCCTTAGCATCAGCAAAGAATGGACCATTACTTGTTGCCATGGAAATCCTAGTGGTCCATTTCATGAGGTCTCTTGTTGTACTTAGTCTCTTGTCATGTGATAAGGATGATAATGCTACATCAGCTTTGGTCATTAATCTAGTATCTGATGAAACCAAACTGTATATGTCTACAAGCTTGTGGGATACTGAGGACAAATCTGGAAATTTCTCGCAAATAACCTACAAATGAATCAAAAAAGCTGTAACAAAGTTGTTTCTTATAATTTTCTCAAGCATATATTTGACAATATTCTAGTAATACATCTGTAGATGAGGTTTTTCTGTAAAACTTATAGTACAAGCATTTATCATGCATTAGTTATCAGAAGTATGATAAATTACCCAATGTTCTTACCTCTGCAAGTTCTTCTTGAGAAGGTGGTTCAACATGGACTCTTGTCCAAAGTCTGTCAAGAATGGATGAATTGGTATATGCATGGAAGGCATAACCACTGTGGCTGTGCGTCCTAGACAATGATGAATTTAGACAACAAGATTTAATACAACAATGCAATCAACATGTTAAAACCTAATATTCAAGTTAATTCAAAATCAAATTATCACCTTTGAGTGGCAAACAGCTGAAATCCAGGTGCAGCCTTGATAACATTTCCATGGCCTGGAACAGACAGTGTCCTTGACTCAAGTAGTGGGATCAGGACAGACACTACGTCCATTGGTGCATAATCTATGTCTTCTAAAAGTACCCAATGTCCACCTTGCACTGCCTGCAGTAGAGTACCTGCCTGCCATACAAATTCTCCAGGAGTATCTGTACATATATATGTGCCAAGCAAAGACTAAAATAATATACATAAATCAATAATCAATTAGTAAGAAGTTATGTGGAACACAGAATAAATCACGTACTAATCTTTTACCTTACTGTCTGTTTGATCACCAAGCTGTACTTTCATGAGGAAAGGAGCCGAGGTCCTTCCTGTCACCCTTGCTAGGTTTTCCACTAGAGAGGTTTTCCCAGAACCAACTGGTCCCTTGAGAAGCACACCTGATCCAGTTGCTACAGCCAGAGCAAGAGAGAGGAGATTTCTCTTGGCCGATGCAACCATTACACTACCATGCCTATGTGTATCTTGTTGAGGTGAATATTTCTGAAGTGTATGAAGTACAACTCCTGAAACTGCTGTGTGATTCCCAGTAAAATCCTCTTTTGTAAAATAAGCTCCATATACACTCATTTCATCAATTTCCATGGATTCACAAATAGATTTCTTGTTCAAATTATTTGCATTCAGATCACCTTGGATATCATTCAGATGACATTCTTTAGCCATTTCCAGTATCATCTTGTTCCTTTCTTCCAGACTGAACAACTTTTCTAACAGTTCCAATTTACACCTTTCATTCATTTGTGTTACCATAGCAACCAACTGAGCTGTTAACCACCTAATCTCTACATGGTTATGTTGTAATAATTCAAAAAATATGCTCCAATTCCAAACGTCTATAAAAGTTTCAGAATCATAACTTAATAAATTATATGCTGTCTTAACAATCATAAGAATAGTTTCATTATTTTGAATAGTGTATGTTCTCTGATCCCTTAAACGGATATAAAATGATGGTGTCCCGGTAAAATATTCCAATGCAAATCTCTGGATATTAGGGATTATTGGTAACAGTATGCTGAGAACGAAGCTGAATGACTCATGGTTTGTATAGAATGATTTCTCATCTTTGATGATAAATTTGGCACATCTGTGTAATATTTCTAGAATGACTGGTTTAAAATACTTGGTAACTTGTAACGCTGTGTTTTTTGTGAGCATAAATCCAGCAAGGGTTTGTAGAAGAGAGTGCTTGTCTTGTCCACACCAGTTCTTCAGAAAATAATAATCATTAGATAAATACAAAGCAAACTGCCATTTAGAAAAAATGTTTTCTTGTCACTGTACAAAACAATCATCATCGTCATCATCATCATTATCAACATCATCAACAGAGATCAATTTTGAAAAAGTACACTGGATTTCTGATTTCTCAGACAACCTTAAGGCCACAACAACAAGATCTTTACTGTCCTGATAAATAAACTTACCTTTAATTTCAAGAAAGGTACAAGTGCCTGGTTGAGCTCCTCATCACATCGTGCGAGAGAATCGAGTGCAGAGACGAACGCAAACACAAAATCTTCCGATGATTCCATTCCTGTGGCTTCCTACTTCCTAACCCTAACTAACCGTATACATATCGTATTGATTATTAACCGGATTATAAAATAAATCAAATTTGATTGCAAACTTTTCACAAAATTTCAAAATCCACATGTGCTTGTTTTGCTGCGCCCGCAGATATATGGTGTGCGGTTGATACCATTAGTCCTAGTCTCTCTCTGTATTCAGTGTCGTTCCCATAGCAACGAACCCAAACGAAGTTCGCCATTTTGTAAAAACATTAGAAAAAGAAAGACTTTTTTCCAAAATGGGACAAGATTATTATGAAATTCTTGGTCTTACGAGGAGTGCTTCAGATGCTGATATCAAGAAAGCGTAAGTTTAAATTAGTGTCTTTAATTTTGGCCCAAAATTGGGGTCATATTGGGAAAACCTGATAAAAAAACAGCAAGAATCGTAAAGCCTTTCTCGGTTTTGTTGCTATCTTTAGATATCGAAAACTGTCACTAAAATATCATCCAGATAAAAATCAAGAAGTAGGAGCTGAGGTGAAGTTCAAACAAGTTGCAGAAGCCTATGATGTATTGAGTGATCGTGAGTATTTTCGTTTAATTTGCTCCATTTTTTGTCGAGCCAAATCAAGTAGCTGAAGACTTATCAGTCAAAAAATCTCATGATAATCACGTTTTTCTCCATTTTAAATTTAACAGCTAAAATACGAGCCATCTACAATCAATTCGGAGAAGAAGGGCTTAAAGGAGGTGTTCCTGAAAAGGGTAATGACTTACAAAAAAGATAATATTTTTATAAGTTCTTTCATTATACACTTTAGAAATCAATAGCATCTAAGTAATAATTATATTTTATTTTTCATCCTACAGATGGATGGACGCCTGGATATATCTTCCATGGTGATGCACAAAGGATTTTTAAAGAATTTTTTGGTGGTGATAATCCTTTCGCAGAGTTATTTGATTCCTATGATCCTGATATTGGATTTGGTGGGATACATGGTAGAGGAAGAAGAAAACAAGATCCACCAATAGAAAGAGAGCTTTATCTTACCCTTGAAGAAGTGTTCAAGGGATGTGTCAAGAAAATGAAGATATCAAGGAGGGTAATGACTTTCAGATGAAATCAACACCTCTCTTACAGAGATTAGGAATGGCATTAGGTATTTACCCTCCTCAGACCCTCCCCACCCCTTGGAAATTCCAATCCCCTTCCATGGGGGAGGTATGGATATTTTCTGGTACTACACAATATACCCTCCTCAGACCCTCCACACCCCTTGATTTACAAAATCTCCCTGGTTCTGATACATGTAAACCAAATTGTTAAATATTCTGGTCAGGTTATGAATGATGACGGCCACACTTCCAACATCAGAGACAAAATTCTCACCATCAATGTGAAGCCTGGTTGGAGGGCAGGAACAAAGATTACATTTCCTAAAGAAGGTGACCAAGGGCCAAACAATATCCCAGGTAACATCTCAGAATTAACACACCCCCTTAGAGAAGATTTCATATTACACATGTAGTGTGAACACCCTGACAGCTAACCTACATGTACACTACATTCACCACTTCCCATACTATCAGTTCACTGGTCAAACACAAAGCATTCAGCCGAGGCTAAGGTAAAATTTGCATAATCCTTTGAAACTAAGGCCACTGGACCTTGACACCTCACTCAAGAGCTTTGTGTTTGGTCAGTGAACCGATGTATGGAAAGTAGTGAATGAAGGGTAACAGAAGGAATGTAACATCCTACTAAGTGATTGCATAGTCTTGTGCATTAATGAATAAATATTCATAAATATTTATCATTTGCTTGTTACACAGCTGATATAGTATTCATTGTCAAGGATAAACCACATCCAATCTTTAAGAGAGACAACGATAATCTCATTTATACTGCTTCTGTTCCACTTGGAAAGGTAAGAATGTTTTTAATTCTCATATCCAATGCCAGGTACATGTAAATAATAAACATGTACTTAGACCTGTTCTTTTTCTAGGCTTTAACAGGTTGTGTAGTAGATGTACCAACATTGGATGGTAGGCTCATAAGTATTCCCATCAATGATATTGTCAAGTAAGTAAAAAGTATGTTGGGTTACCTGTTGCAAACTTTTCACAGGAAGCCCAATGCAGAATACAGTATATACTAGTTATTACAATACTTTCAAGTGACATACCATGGAATATCCCACACATCACTTGTATTTTTTATTTGTACACATGAGCTTTTAGGCAAGTGTGTAGTCCAAGGTCTATTTTAGAATATTCCATGGTGTGCCTCAAGAAAGCATTGTATAACTATTTTATCCCACACTATAGAAAATACAAATGCATAATGGAAAGGAAGAGTGGAATACCAATGAATATACCACAGCTTTCCTACATTCTGATTGGCTGTATTTCCTGTGCTGTGAGATAAAGCAACTTATTGACCCATAGACTGTAGGTGTGCATCTTGAAACACAATACCATCTATTACATATGCTCTACTATTGTTTCTCCATCAGACCTGGATACCAGAAAATTGTTCCAGATGAAGGTATGCCAATCTCAAAGAACCCAGAAGAAAAAGGCAATCTTATCATCCAGTTTGACATACACTATCCTAACCATCTTAGTCCTGAACAAAAACGGCTGCTCAAGGAAGCTCTATTGTAAATATTTTCCTAACAAAATTTTTAAAAAGCATTTGTTGTTGTAGATATAATCTTGGGATTTCTACTGCTAGAAGATAAGTGAATTGCTTATCACAATTAAAAATAACAGTCCACTGTCAAAGATATTGAATCACAATTAATACTAATACTGTATTGACTGCCCAACTATGATATAAGAAAACAAAAGAGAACAGATGAAGTTAGTGTGAAATGAATTGTTCCTTTACAGTGTGGACACTTGAACCGTGAACACTTCAGATTTTTTCAACATTTCCTAAAACACATTTTCATGTAGGAGAAAATGTTCAAAAATTATTTTTAGAGTTTCTTTATTGCCCTTTACCTTATGAAGCATTAAATTCAGATATAAAACTTTGAATTACCTTTAATTGTTAATGTTGAAAAAATGTAAAGTGTTCACGGTTCGAGTGTCTGCACAGTACTGGTAATTTTGTATTTTCATTTTATGCACTTAAATAGAGGAAATATTTCATTTTCTAGCAATGATACAGAAAATGAAAAATGGAATTGTAGTTATGCTGATATTGAGAAAACTTTGACAATGTATATGTAAATAAATAAATCTTTTTTATTATCATAATAATGATGTATTTCTTTTTTGATACACTTCTGTACATTCTGAAAGATATTTCAGTATTAAAAATGACCTATGAAATTGCTAACATCAGGTCCGATCAAGGATCTAGAAATTTTAACTTATGGTTACTGGAAATTCTGTTAAATCCACCATTATTCTGGATTCCATGCCACAAATGGAATACAGAATAGCACTGTTTATAGTTTATTTAGGACTAGCAGCATAAGGTTCGATAAGCAGGTGTTGGCTTGATGTGTGGCTGCAAAAAAATGAAATCAAAGATTAAATTAAGGAATATTTGGTTAGTTACAGTAGATGATGCTGTGAGGAAAGCAGGTTTGAAATCCATCGTGTGTGCAGGTAGCAATGAAATAATCCATTCAGTTTAAATTGAAACATGCTGTGTAGCACTGAAATGGTTTTCATGCATCAGAATACTTTAGTTGTGGTGAGTGTGGATCTAACAGTGAAATGTTCTTTAAGGAAGAGAGGTAATACTTTGGCCTTGAAGTTTTTTTTAACTTACTGAATAAGGTGCCAATGGTCCTATATAGTAGCTGTACCTCCTCAGGGCCTCTCTGATGTGCCACGGCTGAATACAGTCAGAACTTATCTCTTGGAGGGCTGAAGATGAACTCTATATAAAAAAAAAACTAATGTAATGGAAAATTTTTTGCAATTAGAGCCAAAATCCCCCATCATCCAATGAATTTAGTTAATACCCACTATCAATGTAACAAGCTTTGTATAATAGGTCTTGTGAAATCGACAAGTTGCACTGTAGTCTAGCTTCAATAGAAACAACACCATATAAGGCATGATGAACAACAGATGTTTGTAACAAAGCAAGACCACAATGCATCATGTTCACAATCTCAGAAAAGGCCCATGACAAGAGAATTATTTTTTATGTTTGTTTATTTTTTGGGAATTCACTGCCAAATTTTATAAGTTTAGATCAACATTTTGACCAAGCCTTGTTGGTCTTCTTCACGATCTGGTGTTCTTGAATATTTTTTTTTCCAGGAGAGGAACACTGACAAAGGGAAATTCTTAGAGACAATAGAGATCTATTCACAACAAAAGATTCCACTTAACACCTGCAGGAATCTTGAACCACAGAATGCAGTACTAGAGAAAATATTCAAGAACACCAGATCCTGAAGAAGATCAACAAATGTACCGGTATTTTCTAATGGTATGGAATGAATACAAGTGTGGTGTTGTTCTAAGGTGTATACCCATGAGACATGGGATGGTGGATATGTAAGTGAATGCCAGTTAATGTAAATCATCGAAGGTATCTCTGTAACACCTAGCTACAGAAAATATTTTAAAAAACAGTAAGTAGTATTCGTATCATTGTATAAGATTTTTGTCTTTGAAACGTAATGACTAGTACCATGTAACATACCATACATGTAGGCATAACCAATAAAGAGATGCCAAGTCCTATACTGTCTCACTGTAATGAATGTAATTAAGTTCGAAAATAATTTATATTTTTCAAGAGTTAGAATATAAAGTTTGGTCGAAACATTGATCTAAACTTATAAAATTTTGCAGTGAATTCCCAAAAAACTGAACAAACATAATCAACACCTGCAAAAAGAAAGTTTCAGACCTACAATAAAAATGATTTTTTTTCGGAAGCATGACCCAATGACCCAAAACTAACCTTTGACTTGCGTTTCTTGGATTTTGATTTGGATGAGCTAGATGACACTCCCTGTGTTGAGCTTAGACTGGGAGTGGGACTTGGTAGAAAAGGAAGCGCACTAGTTGTTGGTGTTGTAGGTGTACTAGGAGGAGTGTGGTTAGGCGTCGATGATGTTGTGACAGGTGTAGTTGAAGATGAGGAACTGAGAGATGCTTGTGGCTGAGGGAGACTGGATACTGGCGGCATTGATGTTGTCAAGGCATCGCCGCCTTCTGAATCCTTCTTTACAAGAAGAGCCAAGTCTACAAGCTTTAAAAATAAAAATTTTAAAGAGAATTTATAAATCGGATGCATACTACATATTACTCTGAATGTAATGCTGATTAGTAACAGATACCTGGGCAACTGTCTCGTAGGCCAAGTAACTGAAGATCTCCATCACAGGTGCATTTGGTTTCATATCAATTAGTGAACCACAGTCAATCCATTCCTTAAATTTGCCTGCTTTCTTATCTAAAATATAAACAAATAAATAAATCATATATCAATAATACCTGAAAGGGGGCTAGGGTGTGGACGTAAGAGGGGAAAGGGTCCATCGAGCACATTTCAGTAGCTAACTTTAAAAACAGAGTGGATTCCACATCAGTCATATTGACATTGATATTCCTCCATTATCAATTCAGATTTTTAGGCACAATACTATAACCACTTTTACTTACTGAAGTTGACTTGGCGGCATTCTATATAATCCAGATACTGCTGGTGGTCAAGTGTTCTAGAGAGTCTTTCTGCCCTCTGTGATAAATGGCATTGGAATTTCAGGAGAAGAAAAGAGATAGGAAACTGTCTGATTTTCTCTCCATCTCACCTCGCTTTTCCCTCGAGTCCCCTCACCAATCCACCCACAATTGCACACACAAAACAAAAAAAAAAATTGTTTCAAACACTTCTACTTGTGCAGATTGTTTGCTTTCTTGGTTTTCTTTTCAATGCACTAATAAACACAAAAACCTTTTGCTTCACACCTCGTTCCTCTCTTGCTTGACCTCGTCAAAATCATCATCATCAAACAAAGAGATTAAATCTCCTAAAATAAAATAAAAATATATACAATATAAATAAACTTAAAAGAAAGAACCACCCAGCACAATAGCAGATTATCTCAGTATGAACAAGGAAAAAAAACCTATTCCTTGTTTTGATAAATGATTAGAATAAAATAGTGCTTAAGGATACGCATTATGGACAGGTAACTGTGAAAAAACATTTTTGTTTACGGACACTTAAAATAATCTAAAAAATTAATGTCATTTTACATGCATTTGTCAATTTGGTTTGCCCTTGATTTTGATATCAAAATTGAATGTAAGACTACTGCAAAGGAGAAGTTATAAAATTCAGATAACCTTGTGATAATTTGAGATCAGGAAATCAGCTATAAGTATGGACTTAAAATGAAACAGTTGTCTGTCACATCTTAAGCATGTATGAAAGACAGACACAAGGCAGGTGTATTAATTGCATGCTGCAAAATGCCAACAGTTAACTTTAATAACCTCTATATAGCTTGGGCTTAAGCATTGTGCTTTTAGAAAAACACTGAATAAATAATAACGAATCTCACATTATGAAAAATATCATTGTATTTACAGTTATTTGATTGTGAAGGAAATGCAAAAAAATTATTTGTAAAAATACCAATGCTTAATCTAAGACGGAACTTATGTCCATGTGGATAAGATCTTGGCTTTAATGTAAGAGGCATGTGTATTTTGCAGATAAAAATGGAATTAAGATTTTGTTTCTTAAAGGTCATGCAACATAGACTCCCTAATGTGTCATGGCACGCCACATACACATGCAAATAACACATGTTGACCATGTCTGCCCTACAACAATTAGCTAACTGGGCTCATCACTGCATGTAAACTGCCTCTAACAAAACAGATAAATTTCTGTTTATTTCAGGAAAAAAATAGAGTCACAAACAGTAAAAGAGGAAAGCATCTTACACATTTTTACACAAGGAATAAATAAATGTATACAGTAATTTCAGAGGTCAGAATGTTGATAAGAAAGGATAGATTACATAAAAGTAAGAAGCAGGAATTAGTAGAGAGAGTTTAAAGGTTAATAACAGTGTGAAAACTACCTGTGTGGTCAATTGTGCTCAAAAAATCATATGAAATCTTTCTCCTCTTGCTGCCTTTCAATTCATTTGTGGCTTAAAGAAAAGGAAAAATTACAAAAAGTATGAAAGACAATGGGAAATTTTTGGGTTTTCTTCAAGGAGGGCATTGTGGCGTGCAACTCTTAAAATAATTGATATATAACACATACAAAAATCTAAACAAAACTGCACAAAAGAGAAGTGATTCTCACTCCTGGAGCAAAACAAAATTGTGAAGAAAATAATAAATCCCCAAAACTTTTCAAAATTTGAAAAAAAAATTCTTTATCTAACAGAATTATGACAAGGAAACTTGTACATTTTAAAGGACTAGCCATATGCTGGCAAAGATCATGTGAGACACTAATGTGTTGTTTAACAAGTGCTTAAAAGGCATGATCACTATAATCCCACATTTACAAACCTCAAAGCCTATAAATCAATTACATTCATTGTTGGAATAAAATTCCATTTAAGGGAGAAATTATTCACATAATGAGTTGTTTTTTTTTCTGAGGGTAACCGAGCTTGATGTCACCTTTCCTCAGACATAATCAAAACAATTTTAATGTGTGACAAAATTGTCAGAATTTTTAAAGTGAAATTGGTTCTTTAGTAATAGAATTAAGCATTCCATGGGTTATATTAATGGGATACATTTATTTAATTGTCAATAATCATAACCACACAAACAATAATAGGTTCAACAAAACTGTTTGTACTTGAGACATATTGTCAATAATCATAACCACACAAACAATAAAAGGTTCAACAAAATTGTTTGTACTTGAGTCATATCATCACGCTCCAGCCATATGTTTACCATTGCATCTCTATTCATCCATCCATCCATCCATCCATCCATCCTTCAATCCATGCACCCATCCATCCATCTATCCATCTATTTATCCATCCATCGATTCATCTATTTATTTATTTGCTTCTTTAACACAGATTCATCTTATCTTTTAATTTCAATACCAGCAATCTGACCATTCATTTCATTCATAAATTCATAAATTCCACCCACGCATTCATTCCTTTCATTTATGTTTTCATTTCTTTGATTTATTCATTTCGATTGAATTTACCAGTATTTATTCCATGACAGCATGGATTGATCAACACATTAACATGAGCCAATTACAGTGGTGTTGATTTTGAAAGGTTGGAAAACATAAATAATGAAGCTAATGTATAGCCAGTAAATCTTTGCTTTGACTAAGTTTGAAGTACAAAAATACTGCATGACTTTTAGATACAAATTCACATATTTTATCCACATACCAGCAGCATCTAAAACATCATCATCTTCATTGGAAACCTGTTTTTGCATCTTGTTTTTAAGATCTTTGAATGTTAAATATCTGATCAGACGTTTTAGTTTATCCTGTAGGAATGATAACATAACAAATTATATTTTAAAGAGAGGATTGAAACTCTTCATTATATAAACTATAGTGTTTTACAAGGATTTCTACCACTGAGAAATTTTGTATCTTAGCACACGTGAAAATACGATATTTTTCACATGTGAAATTATCACCAATGAGATTTCAGTATGCTGTGATGTTATTCCTTCAGGAACAGACAGTCTAGAGTTGAACTTGATTTGAGTTTGTTTATTAGAGACTGTGTCTATTAGTTCTCGGGTTTATGTCGCCTTGTACTTTGCATGTGGGACGTTTTTCCCAATAAAATCCCATTGTTTTGAAAAATACAGTGTTATGGTTTATATAATAAACAGAAAAATACATGGACGCTTGGAGATATGGAATTTATCTTCTCGTGTTCAAATTTGATATCTCACTCTTTCCCTGTGCTCACTCATGAAATATCAAATTGAACACTCAGAGATAAATTTCATATCTCCATTTGCCCATGTATTATTATTCTTTATGTATTCATACAGTGTACCTCTTTATGGAGGGGAATTGGAATTTCCAAGGGGTGGGGAGGGTCTGAGGAGGGTATATTGTGTAGTACCAGAAAATTACCATACCTCCCCCATGGAGAGGGATTGGAATTTCCAAGGGGTGGGGAGGGTCTGAGGAGGGTATATTGCATAGTACCAGAAAATATCCATACCTTCCCCATGGAGGGGGATTGGAATTTCCAAGGGGTGGGGAGGGTCTGAGGAGGGTATAAATGTGTAGTCCCAGAAAATATCCATACCTCCCCCATGCAGGGGGATTGGAATTTCCAAGGGGTGGGGAGGGTCTAATAAGTGCTTACCTTATCTCTTCTCATCAAGAATAAAGTATCTTCCATGCTCATGAATCGTCCTCCCCTCATATTGGTTACCTCTGCTGCACGGATAATCTGAATACAAAAAGGATAAGATAACTGTTTAATTAATTATAGATCAGAAATAAGAAGGAAGGGCCAGACTTCATGAACCATAACTTGTGGTAATGACCATGCAAAACAATTAACATGTTTATATAATAAGCTTTCTTCAGCTGTTAAGGGCAGATCTCGTATGACTGTGAAAAGCTTGCAGCAGGTATTCGATCGTTTCGCCTACGCATCGTTTCGCCTACTGAAGTTGGCCTACGTATCGTTTTGAAACGATCATAATTCTTGCAGCATGATCTGTGCTATAAGCATGCCTTGCCACAATCATGATCTATTCTTGAATTTTGCTATGCCTTCACCATGTCAAGATCATGTTTGTGCTGTGAACTTTTCACAGTCATTCAAAATCTGCTATATCAGCCTATACTTGAAGTAATATTACAAGCTGAAAATTAGGCAATCAGAGAACACATTATCCTAGCATGTATATTGATAATTTCAAATTACCACATTTGACATTTGTTGATGCACAATCTCTTCTATAAGCACAGCTGAATCTGGTGAAGGTCTTCTGCTGTCTCCAAATGCATACCTAAAATGAACAGTTATTTTATAACAAATTTCATATTTAAAGAAAATAATCATTTTTGTGAGGTTTTTAGTTTTTGAAAATAGAAAAGAACTATATGTTACCATCATCCCCAAAACTCTTGTTCTGGTTGCGTGGCTCATTGGATGATTGTGCAACCTTGTGAAAAAGTTCTATAAACTTCTTTAGACAATTAACTACAGTCGACAGACCAACTGAGAGCCTCAAGTACAGCAAGCGGCAGAGCAGAAAAATGATAAGGCCGCTACTTTCACAATTTTTTTATTTAACTGGAAGTGATACGCCAAAACTATAAGCATTTCATTTGCTTCACTGTTGCTCCAAACTTGTGACAAAATCTTGTCAAATTAGAGTAAAGTTACTTAGAGATATTCACAAAAATGTCAGTTTTTCTGCTGATCAAAATATCACCTCTTCCAAAGTACAAGGCATTATATCTCAAAATCATATTCACTGAATTTTGGTGACATTTGATATTTTGTTCTTTGGCCACAAAAGAGCATGTTTACAAAATATTGAGCTTAAAAACAGATAGATGTCCTTATAACGAAAGAAATAAAAAGGTTTTTCTGCTCTGTCACAGCAAGCATAATTCTATAAACAGCTATGGAACAAGTGACTCAGCAGTTCTTTGATAATTATTCCAAACTACTTGACTTTTATTCTCACTTGTACATTTATGAATTGGATTGAGAAAGTTTCTATCTATATAGGTCAAGGTGAAAGTATACACTGACCCCCTTTAAGAACTTACATACCAGTAATCACTAAATATGGAACAATAGTACCATTAGTTAAATGTTGGCTTACTTTCCATGGATGAGCAAACTAGAGCACGTATATCAGGACACAAGCATGAGATAAAGACATGTATATGTACATGTGTGTATGTGTATAACAGTGATACCTGCCATGTTGCAATTTAACAGCATTAACATTTATCTGAAACCAATAGTGCTGTGCATCGGTTCTAAAAATAGCCCTCTTAATAGAAATTATACTGAAAAGAACATGGAGAAACACACATTTGATTTTGTTGTATTTTATTTTATTTTATAAAACATTGCTTATTTTCAAAAAAAGTTGTCATTAAAAAACCAAACAGCAGAAATCAGATTCAAGAATGAAAAAAAAATTTTTCCCAAGGTTTGTTTGTCTGAGTTGTGACGTCACTGATGCGCAGCACTATTACTCTTGAAAGGAGAGAGTAGTTTCTATCCTCTTGTGGTATCATCAAGATAAGTGATTGCATGCTTTCATGCAAAACTAACCTATTTAGAGTTAGATTCAGAATATATTGTGCAGTTCACAAGATATTCGTTCCCCAGAAAGGAGTTAGTAATTTTCATGAGGTTATGAGATTCTCATCATAAAAGAGAGAGGTTGGGCCCCTGTTTTGGGAAAGTATGGATCTATGCATTTGTGGTGAACCAAAAAGACAGATTACAGTTACTATGGTAATGGTATAAAGCTCATTGTATCACAATGACAGATGTTACATAAGTCAGGGGTCAGTTAAAAATGTTAATAAACTATTCATGATCACTGCACCTTTATTTGAATAATTTTGAAGAGAAAGAATGATTTACTACAGACTAAACTGTAATAACAGATATTCTAGACAAATCATAACAACTTCTTACCATTCTTACACAGTTAAACGCGTTAAATGCTGTGATCCTGATATTCTAGTTGGTGTTGAGAGCAGATAATTCAAGGACATCTCTTACTCATACTCTCTCTCAAGTGGCACTTTCATAAATGAAAATATTTGGACTAAACACTTGAGTCCCACTTGCCTGACACACTCTGAAACATCTTGTGGGATAAGCATAACCTCTCTTTAAAAATACATTTGAATAGCACAGGAATTGACCTTTGTGGGGGGTACTTTTGAAAAGAAGCAGTTTTTTGTCAATTCAAACAAGTTGTAGTTGAGTGATTGCATAGTAAATCACACAGTTTGAAAATATTTATATTGCCCACTCTAGATTTCGATATAGAATATAAAGAGTAAAAACTCTGGTATTCTAGCCGAGCTAGACATCCACTTGGAGATATAATTAGGACACTTGTGTATGAAACCACTGCTTATTGATTAAAATCATCAACAAAATACCACAAGATCACCACAAGTATTATCATAATTAAACAGTATTTAAAGAAAGAACAATGCAAGATAGCTTATAAACAATTGATATCCAATGGATGTTGTGCAAATACAAAGTAAGCATGTCTGTTTGGCCCTAAAACCACATAGACAATTGTGGAGCATTTAGTACAAGGCAAGAAGATAATAGACTCATATAATCAAACATTTTCATCGGGGATCAGTTGTTAATTGTTTATTGACCACGTCGGCATTATTGTGGTAGATTTTTTAGCTTTTCTTAACAGGCTGCGGTCATTTCCGTGGGAAAATACTTTAGGGGATTCAATCACCAATTGAGCAACCCGCTCACTTCCGGTTACCAATCACCTAAGACAATAACCGAATTCTAAACAAAGGTTACTTAACCCTCTAACGCACTTGGAGCCGTTTATTCACAGGAAATCAGAAAAAATACACACAGCAAGGCTTGTTTAGCCGGCTACAGGAAAAAGCTTTTCCGATAGACGATCGGCGGCAGCTAAAATAAATGCTTTTGTCACGTATTCGCGATATCTACAATATACTCAACTTTTCAAGATAACAGTTTACGGTTCATAATTAGCGTGGATCTCCAACAGAGATAAACGAAATACTATCTAGACTACTGTTATTATTTTCAGGGTTATTTACGACCTGTCTAATAAGATAATTTAGTCAAAAGAATGTGGGTATGTGATTGATAATGACAGGTAGTTAGGATAGGAAAGACACTTGAGATATATTCTTCGAATAAAACACATCATGTTGGTGCATTTCCTGCTCTTACTACAGCAATACTTACATCATGCTCTGAATTTCGTTTTGGAACCATAGTTTAGGCACGTTTTTTGTTGTTACGTTGACTGAACTCGGTGATGCTGGCGTCAATTCACCGACGCTCGGGGGCTGAAAAAGAAAAGTCACCGGAAATGAACGCATCCACGGATGATACCTCACATAATGGCGCCTAAATGACATGAAGGAAATACTCCAGGTAAGTTAACACGCATTGTTTATCCTGCAGTTCAATAGTGAAGTTCCTTTAAGCTGACTCTTCTAGGATGCGTAGAATCTTGAACTTGTCTTATTTATCATCGTCGTTAATCCAATATGGCGAACAACGGCTGAACCAATTTTCTAATTACATTATATGTTACTGTACCTTGTTGTCTACATTACTTGACGCAGTAGAACTTTCCTTGTTCTTCTCTGTTTTTTTACTCTTGGATTTCGATTTAGTCATTGTTTTGCCCTAAAAATAATCAAAAATAACTATTCCAGTGCGGCACGTCTATGAACCTATTCTACCGGAAATGATGCGCTATTTCATTTTGTCCAGTCACGTGCGTAAAGCGCGCGAAAATTACAACAACCAATCAAAAGGCTCGTACTATCTGTTTCACGGTTTATTGAGTTACAACGTGATAAAGCAAAACACGAAATAACGCAATGATAAGAAGTACTTATCTGTTAACAGAATATGAATAATAAAGTTGCCAAATTTATTTTAATTACATCAAAAGGAAAGTGAGTATTTAAACTGTTGCGCAATGTTTTCAAACATTCTTGAAAACTTCGTAAATTTCCTACAAATAGTGACGTAGGGGAAAAAACATTTCTAGACATTTCGTGATTCTCGGTATACTGGCCCTTTGGAGGTGTACTTTGGTCTTGAGTGAGTGCGGACTAGTGCAGTATTTCACAAACTTTGCCGCGAAAATTTCGAATGTTTGACAACCAACTTGGGATAGGACTACTTGGCTAGGACCCACGTGTATCGAGGTGTTTGTTAATTGGTGAAACTTTGTACTTGCACGTTCCAGCATATCAAAAAACAATGATCGCAGTGAAACAAGAAACCACAAGAACGCTCGAGAAATTTACAATGCTATTCATTGGAATGTTAATAGACTCTTTTGATTGGGCGACAGTCCTTTGTGGGCGGGAGGTTGTGGCGGGTGAACGAGCAGTGATTGGCGCACGTCGTGTACTTCCTTAAACGCAAACAAGCCAGCACAACAGATGTCAAAACTCGCAGGGGAGTGGTTGCCCAAAAGCATTTCATTTTATTTCACTATCCGGTTGTGCGCCAAACTCGCCACACATAATTCTGGTGGATCACTCTTGTGGTTTTCACGTTGGACAACCATGACCACTGCCACAGAAAACCCAGGACCGCGTAAAATTAAGGGAGAGAGATCGCTTATTGAAGCATTATCGGAATATCCAGGAGAATTAGTCAAGACTGATTCCCCAAATTTTGTCTGTAGTGTACTACCGTCACATTGGCGATGCAACAAAACTCTGCCAGTGGCGTTCAAAGTCGTATCGCTAGGGGATATACCAGATGGAGTACTCGTATGTATTGCGGCTGGAAACGACGAGAATTTCTCCGCGGAACTGCGAAATTGTACTGCAGTAATGAAAAACCAAGTTGCCCGATTTAATGATTTGAGATTTGTAGGACGTAGTGGAAGAGGTACAGTAAAAAATGTTCAATTTTATTACTCTAGTAAGAGCAGTGCTACCCATCTGTTGCGGTACTTGTATGATACCTGGATACAAGTTCGCGTTAACTACCGATATAAAACTATTCATCTGTTATACTTGTCAATTTCGGCACCTTTTATATTCCGGAACTAACTTATAATTTTATTTAAACTATAATTCTTGTTAATGTTTCTCTTTTTAAATCCACCTGTGCGTTTTAGGAAAGACTTTTTCGCTGACTATAACGGTAAAAACAGAGCCTCTTCAAGTTGCAACGTATTGCAGAGCAATAAAGGTGACCGTTGATGGACCGCGCGAACCCCGACGTAAGTCTAAAATCTTTCTCCTTGATTTTTGCGTGTTTAGTGAGTGTATTTGTGGTTTCACCTTCAACACGACCAGTAGACATTTGGAAAATTTTAATCAACCCATAGACCTTAAACTTTATTTATACTACATTGTGGTTAGTTTAGCTGGACAGTCCACTCCGTTTACTATTTTCCCCCAGGTTTGGAATAACTCTTTAAAATATTGCGTTTTATTCCGATTCTACTACTGTTTTCATATCATCTATATCCGGCATTTGATTCCCCTCTGATTTGATTTAGTTATAGAATTATGTCAAATAAAGGGATCTGATTTGGACGGTGCGGGGAAGAACTTGATACCCAATGTTTATATTCAAAATTTATTTTTAAAGGGATGTCAGACGTTTTATAATATTGAGGTACTCTGACTTTGGAGAAATGTCGAACTGTAAAAAGATAAAAACTTGTGGGTTTGCCCTCGTAATCCAGGGTATGTGGTGTACTGGTATTTTGTTTACATCCGTGAATTCGCTCCGTCTTACCGCAAATAAACACAGTCAGTGTTTAGATAAATAAAACTATACCTTCTATTCTAGTTCGTAGAGAAAGCCACGCTAGCCGGTATTCATTTAGGCGATACGCGGGAAAGTGATAAATGTTTAATTTGCAATTAATGATTTATAAAATACCTTGAGCTTATTGGCTATAGGCATAATTGAATTGATTTAGGTGTCGTGAAAATTCCATGCGTAACAGGTGTATGCAGCAGGTGAACTAAGAAACAAAACGAAAGGAATTCATCTGGCCGTGTGAGCTCTTACAAATGCATTTGTTAATATAATAGCTATTCTACTTTTGCTAATTACTTCTAATAAATCCGATAAGAATGTATAATAGTGTTCAACTGCTGGATATTGAAGCAAGGGTACTTTTATAAAAAGCCCCTGTCCTCTATATGGAATGTAAATACATGCCAATTACCTTGAAGTGTTCCCAATGTGCTTGCCAAACAAGACCTCCATTTCTATTAAGTGGAACTATTTCTAGTAATCATCTAGATGTTGGTGGCTAAACTAATTAGGTTTTTGCCATTTTATCTGATACAATTCCCTATGGAAAGTTCAATTTTGACTCTGGTTTCACTAATAAATTGAATTAAAAAACTAATAGAATTACTTCTTTGCTAATTGGAATAACTTTATTTCATTGGCTTAGCCCCAAATGTTAGTTCTTTTTTTAAGATTAATCTCAAAATAAGATTCCCCAGTTTTAAATACATTTTAATTAACATAATTGAAGAAAAAGTTTCAGAGAGAGAGAGATTTATGAACCCATTCAATGCCTTCTCTGTCTCAGTGTGAAACCAAATTTTTGAGAAGTCAATCAAACCTCCTAAGAAAGTGTGTTTTGGATTTATGGTTTGGCTATTCAAAATACTGTCAAGATTTTTAGGCCAAAACAACAAATCAAAAATCATAATCCAACATTCAAACAGAGAGATACTGCAATATCATAATCAGCCAGTCAGCTCAGTATTTTTGTTTTGAAATAAGACATAATTCTATTTCTTAATTTTAATTTGAGTTTTCAGTATTTGCTTTCAAGAGAACTTCTGTCAGATAAATCATAATTGAATATTCATTCACTGCTGGATATGATATTTTTAATTTTTGATGATTTTAAGCTCTCTGCCACCTGTTCTGCTGGAAATTCCCTTACACTCATTCAGAAATACTACAGTAGCTTAAAATAAAAAATTTGTAAACTTTCTGAAAAATATGTCCTATGATCTTTTAAATATAAAATTTAGCGATGATCTTTTGATATGTTAATTTTGTGTATGGTATTGCAAACAGTTTTAAAGCTTTTTTAAGGAAAAAAAATGACTAAAATTAAGGCTTGCCTCTTTTTTGACCACATCCCATCACTTAATATTGAACCTCTTGTCAGACTTTTTATGTTGTCTTTGGCAAACTTCACCTCTTAACCACAAAATATTGAAGCCATTGCTATACTGGTGTAAAAATCATTGATAGCAACTGCCTGCTTAGGAGTTAGAGCAATTCAGGATGAATTTTAACCACTGATTCTAGATTTTGTGTAAGTTTGTACCAATTGGGTAAACCTCAGTATTGGGAGTTCATTCTATGGTGTTTTATGGCTAACCCCACCAAGCTTGGAATCACCATAGCAAGTCTGGTATCTTTAGTTCTTTACTTTAACATGTTAAAAATGAGTCTTAATGCTTTTTACAAAAGCACTAAATGAAAATATGATTTTCTCCATGAAACTACACAAAACCGAAGAGTTCAACTATGTATTCATGACTGACAGAAAGACTTGAAATATTAAATGATACACCAGTTTTATTTTCTTAAATTCAATTACTTACATCTACAAACATACTTTCAAATAGTCATAAAGAAACTCAAACTTTTGAGTCTCATTTTATAATCAAAAAAAAGTTTATATATCACATAGAATCGAATTTCTGTAAGCTTCAGCATTAGAAAACAATTTAAAGAATTGAATATTCCTTTGTGTTATCTGTGATGATTATTCAGAACATTTCACTTTAAGATCAATTTCTTTTACTCTAAGATCTTAACATCTGATGGATAGTAAATGTGATCACTTAATAATATGAATTAATATCTTAATGATCCAGATTTCAAATGTAAGTCTTTTAGAAAAATCTAGAATACATGAAATAAAGGATTGATGATACTATATTTAGCTGAAAATAATTTAAGGATTTTATTTGAATTTTTTTAGTTCAAAATTAAGTTAAATTTGAACAGCTTGCTTAAGATTGAAATTTAATAACTAAGAGAGTTTTTCAACACATCTTGCAAACTCAGATACAAGGCTTTGATTTCCTGATTGTCTTCAGATATCAAAATAAGTGAGCATTGACAAAGCTTAGTTAATACTATACTTAGTAAGTGTCATTTTCCTTTTTGCTGTTATCTCCTCTGATTCACCCCTTTACTCCATTGTGAATTCTGATTCAGGAAGCTACACCCTTCCTCATAGAAAAATCAACGAGAATTGTCATAAGAACCGTATGAATCTAAGGTTTGAAATCCTAGGCATTGTTTAGTAAGGAACTTGGAGCCATATAAGGATTTTTAGAAGCCGCCCCACCCTTGAAATATAAATCTTTCACTTAGTAAGAAGTCATAATAAATGACATATAGTATATCAGAGGCATTAAACTTTGTCGTCCTGAGTTACCAGAGGTCCATCACTTGCCTTTCATGGAATCACAACTTTGTTTGTGAATGCATTGTTTCTTTTTGTTTTAAACTTAAGGTTGAACATCCTGTTGGTTTCCAAAGCTCAAAGATTTTATCTCGGGGAGTTTAAAAAGCAATCATGGTTAACAAAACGTATTTTAGGCAAGCTCTGTTAAGAGAGAGAGAAAATGTTCCCATTTGTTTAATTTCCCATTTTCAGTGGTTCGCTCTTGACGTTCTATTAGCTTCGTTAAATTCATTTTTTCTTTCGTTAGTATTAGATCAATGAGACTGAAAAAATACCTGGAAAGAGAGAGAGAGAGAGAAAAAGATAGGAATCACATTTTTTCCTCATAATCATTGAAATAAAATTTCTTTTGCGGTTTTGGTAAAACTGGATCAGAACTTTACTTCCCTGGGCTGTCATCGTTTTGAAGGTTTTTCGTTTAGATTTCCCTTGAACTCCAGAATGCCGTACAAATAAAGTCAAGAAAAACTTTAATATTTTTCATTGCCCTTAATTTCTATTTGCTTTTTTCTTTATTTGAATTTTACGCTCAGAAAAAATAAAATATTAAATGAAAAAAGAGATTTTGAGCCGCTTTGTGGAACTTGAATCAAGGTGTCTGTTAAAAGGTGTTATATAAAAGCAGGTACCTGTTAGGATTTGGAAAACAAAGGGTATAAAAGGATAATAATGAGAATGAATGCCCTCCTCGAGAAACAGAAAACAATTATCTTGACAGCCATACCGATGGACTCGTTTTCTACTCATTTAGAACCAACTCTCTGCCCCGTTGGATAATTTTAACTTGCGTCAACTTTATGGATTTTATTGGATAAACGTTGACAAAAAAGACATTTTCTAAGAAGATAACTTTGTCGTTGGATATACAGAAATCAAATTAAGCATCTAAAACAGACCTCTCGCAGCTGTGTGCTTCGTTAATGTTGATTATGGTCGAATTGGTCCATTATGAGTCCGCGGCACTTAAGACTCAAAGATTAAATAAGATAAGGAATTTCTGGGTGAATATAGTAAGCCCTTTTAGCGGGGTAAAATATCTAAAATAATTAAATCCGTGCGTTTTTTGTACGAGTAATCCTAAGCCCTCAGTAAAATGATTCCAGAAGAGAAAAAATCGTTTTTAAAATGGTGTACCGCAAAAACCATTGAAACTCAATATTTTCTTATCATTCAATTTCTATGACTCGAAGTTCAAAGGATTTTGACAGGGGTTATAATACATCCACAGGCTTATTATTCTGTTTCTACTAGAGGTATAACCAGCCGAAAGAGAATAAAGAAACAGCGACATCGGGTACCGAGTTCAATTTATTTTGGTCTTTAATGGCTTCGTAATTGAAATTGAAAAGCTATTCGTGCGGTTGAAAATGAATCTTATTCTACATTGTTTTTCTTGTGCCCGTCTTGAAATATTGCGCAACATTTTTCTTCTTGTTCCGAGTATTTTAATGTGCCTTGGTATTGCGAACTTAACTGACAGCAAAAACACTGGTGTTACGTTTCTCTTCCTTTTTTCTTTTAGGAATTTTTCAGTTTATTATGATTGTATCATCTTATTTGTGCGTAGTTTCTTCCGGTTTTTCTTCCGTTGCGTGCCTTAACTAAGCGCAATGTTTTCCAAGGATGACGCGGATCCTTTAGATCTTTTTCGTTCGCACTGAAGAGATGCTGACAGGGAAACATTAGGATAATGGCAAGACTTTTCCTTCGCCTTTCCTATGTTTTCTTTGACCCTTTTTCATTCTGTAAGACAAAAGTTCGGCTGGTTTCTTGTCGTTTTGCCGATAGACATATGACAAAGCACAGCAGTTTCATCTCAAGTCCATATGAGACGAGAAATAAGGGTTGATCAAAGCTTGATGGCCTTCTCAGCTGCGCTTCTAGCACCACCAAAATTTTCAACTCGCTCTTTCTAGAGCGCAGTAGACAGACCGTTTTCTCAAAGATCCCTAAAGCCAAAATATATCTGTAACACTTTCTGATGTACGTAAATTTATAGGTTTTGAGGTACTTGGATTCTACAGTTCCATGTGAAACTGGTTTGCGGTCGTGAGGCCGGCACTGTAGTAGACCTGATTACCCTTAAACCAAAGAAGAAGTCATAATTTAGCAAACCACTACATGTCGTTGTGAAATAAGCGTGGATTGTGTTTATATCATAGCGTTAAACCACATTGAATAAACTGGCTAACGGAAGACTGAACAGAAAAGATCTATTGCCCTTATCTCGCCACTGCTCGCTTGTGGCATCACCAGACAACACCCCCAAACCATTCCTTTCCATCCTGTTATAGTTGTTACCCCAATAAATCCAAAATTTGCACTCAAACTTTACAAATTATAAATCTTGCTTTCTTAGATTAAGAAGAAACTTTATATGCAAAGGAATGTGTCATGTTCATGTTCCTCACGAGTGAAGAGAGTTTAATGAGCCTATTGCAATAAGAATAAAGAGCTTTGAGGTGTTTTCGCAGCAATTCTTGACGAAAGATATGCTTTGCTATTTTGCAGGGCACAGAGCGAGAACAGACGAAAGAGACCCAGCTCATGCGTTCGATCAGTTTCCATTCTCTGATCGTCTTTCTGAGCTGGGATTGGAAGGATTTCGAAGAATGAGAGACCCTACATTCCCACCATTCGCAGAGCTTCATCCATCTCCTCTACAACAAACGAAACTAACTCCTGACGGTACATCTGCCTTTAGCCCTCTAAACACAGGTAAGCCGCATGGTAAAACTACATTTTTGTTTGAATATATATTTTAAAGCGAATAAACATTGCTCTAAAAATTGACTTAAGTTTATTGCTTATGTCTAAAAGTGTAGAACTTTTAAAAATTCGAATAATCCAACTTGAAATAAAGAACTCGGTAAATTTAATTTGGACTGGCAACAAAAATTAGAAAAATATTCCTAAATGTTCTTTCATCATAGACGAACAATTTAATTCCATTATTGAATGTCATTTAACTTGTTTCGAGTTAATAAATTGGAATTCTGTAATTTAAAAAGCTCTAAAGTACTTTTCATTTTCTTGTAATATTTAAGGTTCCGTACATTCGAAGTACTAATTAGTTAAATTGAGTCATCAAGTTTTCGTTTTTGGTGTTATATTGGGATTCATTTGTATTTCGGTAACTTACCTAAAAGTGTATCGGAATGAAGACTTTCTTTCTTGATTTTAAGACGAAAATTTCAGTATTTCAATTTTATTCCTTTATGAAGTAGTTCATTTTTAACAAATATTTGTTCAAATGTTTCAGATTTATTAATTTTTAGGGCGTTAAATTATTATATTCTTAGTATTTTTGAACGATAATTAACAAAACGTGCTCTGATGAAGCAAGCCTTCTCCTCAAACCAGATGGCCCGAAATATTCCTAATTGGATTCCCTCAGTAGGAATTTTCTTGCTAAAAACTCTAAGAGATACTAATTGAATAGCGACTTGAAGCTTTCATTATGTTCTACAGATCTTAATATTAAATGTGAAGGATTTTGATAAATATTTGATTTTTCTGACACAAAAAGATATTCAAATAACATCAGATGTCTCGATGCCGAAGGCCCGTTCGAGTTTTACTTTCAAATATTTCTTAAAGATATTTAAAATACTTTTTGAGCATTTTTCCTTGTATTTCCTTTATTTTAGACCCTTTATTCAGCGGATTTAGGAATTAGGAGATTAACAAACTTATCATAAATTACTTGAAAATAAACTTAAGCTTAAGACGAGTTTTTCCTGCGAAAAAGATTTTCAGATCAGTTTTAATACGAAATACTAACTCACTATTTATGAGTTAAAAAGCGGTGAATCAAAGACAGTTTTAAGTAAAAATCTAGCTCTCCTGAAACGGTGAAGCTTAAACAAAGTATTACTTTAATATTATGGATAAATCTTTACGGAGTTTAGTTACTTTGACTACTTTACCTTCGTTTCCAACGAAATTTTCGTTCTGCTTCGTTGAAGTTGTTATGAAACATTCCCAATCGTTTCCTTTATCTTTCATTCTTTAAATGAATACGTGTTACGCCATTAAATTCAAGTTTTTCCTCGAAGTTGTTGTTGAGAAACGAGGAAGAAGAAGAACAAAATGGCGGTCGTTCTGCAGCGCTTGCCGTCCTTTTTTAGCACCAAAAAGCAGCGCGCTCGCGTCTCCAACCTGCTTTCCCGCCATTTCTCACTATACTAATTTCTATCCACGTGCAGTTATCTTGTTTTATTCAACCAAAATGATCATCTCCTCTCACAGTTTAACCAATATGGCAAACCAAGATTTACACCATTTTTGGGGACGTTTTAGTTCTTTAATTTGTGATTTCAAAGCAGACATTGTGGTGAAGCCCTCGGTTGCCCATATAATTTCACACATATACAATGGTTAGCCATATTTCTTTGACTGTGGATATCATTCCAGGCTAATTTCTCTCTTCCAAAAGATATGAGGGCGAGTTTACCGCATGTTAATAATGCTGATGTCGCTGAGGGTTTTTGACAAAATTTAGCGTTTTGATTTAAAACAATATCCAGCTAGTTTTTCCAGTTGCCTCTGCTATTTTTAAAAATATATCTGACTCGCTCCCTTTTATCATTGACTGGTTGTTAAATTATTTCCAGATAACAAAAATTTGTAAATTCATTCTTCGTTCGAAAGCAAAGGCGTTTTATTAAAAATTCATGTTTTTAAGATTTAC
Organism: Stichodactyla mertensii; assembly: GCA_011800005.2. Classification (NCBI taxonomy): domain Eukaryota; kingdom Metazoa; phylum Cnidaria; class Anthozoa; order Actiniaria; family Stichodactylidae; genus Stichodactyla; species Stichodactyla mertensii. The sequence goes on along the minus strand of JAAAQI020088889.1, from coordinate 23,454 downwards.
ATTCAGGTTTTTTTCTTTCAGATCCGAACCAAATAAGATCGCCTTCTTCATGGGGCTATCACAGTTTTCCAGGACTTATTCCCGCTCCTCAGCCAGATGCCTCGATGAATTTTTCAGCTCTGAGTCAACTTCAACAAAACCCGTTACAGATTCCCAAACCCCAGACAGTCAATCTCCAAAACACAACAAGCAACATGTCTGTGCTACCGCATGTGTACCCGGATGCTAGATTCCAAAATATGCCCCAATTTCAGTTTCGATCAACAACCAACAACACGACAACAGCGATAACCCAAGTTACCACGACTACAGCTGGGATAAATTCGTTCAATCAAATGGGATCTATGTGTCCTTCGAGTCAAATGGAGCCAGGACACGGTATGCTACAAGCAGCCTGTCAGCAACTGAATGGACCGACAATGGGAAATATGAATGGATTAGTAAATGGTCAATTTATGAGTACTATGAACTCATCGATGAACAATGGAGTTGTAAACAATGGGTTGACCTATCGACCTCAGTCATACATACCACAACCTTCCATGAGCACGCAAAAAACTATACCTTTGACACAATCGACGTACTCTGGCCCCGTGGGACCCCCTAACGGGATGACATTTCCTATGGCAAGATCCGGGATGATGCCGATGATGACGCAAGGTATGGGGGTGTCTACTATGGCGCAGGGTCTCAATAGCTTTTCAGGGTTTCCCACGCCTCCAAGATCAGAAGACCAAAGTCTGGGCCTCAAACAAGAGCCTGTAGATGGAGTTACAGATCTTTCTAATCACGTGATCAGCCAAGGGATGGCAGACCACGTCAACAATAACGGAGGAAGCGAAGGAGTGCTTACTGAACGTAATGGACGATCATCTCCTAAAGTGTGGAGGCCCTACTAGCTGAATTACATTGTATGGGATCCCTGTATCGACCCAGCTGCGTGGGCACTAAGGTCCTCGCTTTCGCCAATGGTGAATTGATAGCCTCCTCTTATTATAGACTTTAAAAAGCCCAAACTACACATATTCCCTTAAATTCTTCTATCAAAGTTTAGTTTCAGTTATACGTGCTTTTTTGGAGTGGGTACGGGCGACCTTCTCCGGCCGGCCATGTTGCCTATAGATATCAGTTTTCATAGATTAGAGGAACCTAGTACAAGTCTTATTTAGCTAAGTAGCCAAGATCAATTTATCTTATACAAGAATGTTCGCTTGGTTGGACCTAAATTAACGCGTTTCAGAACGAAGCAGAGGTAAATTTGAACGAATTAAACCAAAGGCAACCCAAGCTTTCGGTTTTGAAAGATACAAGACATTATAGATGTTTTAAAGACTGTAAAAAAGCAAGATTTATTTATTTCCAAGATAACACATAACCAATTTGTACCACGGGGCTATAATATATAGAGAGTATAATAGAGTTGTCAGTAAGAGCCTCGCTATCAAGATGGTATGTCTATCTGCATTTTATCAATAATTGCTTAAGAGATTTCGAGTCATTTCGATACGTACATATATTATTATTTATGAAGCTTGAAAAGTTCGTAAAGGTTATTTTATTCCATGAACGTTGTATTGCTAGGCTGAATGTAGTATCGTAAAACCATGCACCATGAAAGTTGATCAAATTGAAAAAATACAATCCCGAATATATATTTGTGGTGATATTACATCCTCTTATCTGCCAATGGAATGTAGTGGGCTTGAAATATGTCAGTTTAACCCAAGATATGAGTCTATTTGAGTTAAAAATGTCTAAAAGGGACTCTGTTAGTCTAAACTAAACCAAAATTTGACTGAATTTGTGAGGTACCAGAGAACTCGTCAACTTTATAAAAAGATATAGAATCTCTGTAATGAGGTTTTAAGTTTGAATTTTAAAATGTAGTATATAATTCCTTTCTTTTAGTTAACCATATATATGATATATCTCAAACAAAATTGCTAGTATACTCGCATTAATTCTTCGTTTTTGAAAGAAGCTTTAATCGTCTAGCACTCTCTTTCCCTCATCAGGGATTTAACGAGATACGAACCTAAACTTGAACCGTATAAATAAACATTTTAAAAGCACATTTTTAACGCCATCAAGGCGAATCGACATTCAAATGCTAAGATATTTCTTGACCCAGAATTCATTTGGAACTCAAGTTTAACCGTCTAGTTTCCTTACGACAAATAAGCAAGAAGACACTGAAATAACTATGAACAGTAAAAGACACTTCTAAAAATTTTAAAGAATTTAAACTATTTAATCCTATTTGATTTGTTAATGAAAATGGCAGAATTATCGTTGATTCTGTCAGCGCTTGCCATCCACAGCTGCAGGCAGTTAACTGAAAATATCACTTATTCTGTGATTTATAAATCAATAAATGTATCCTAAAAGTATGCAGTCTCATTGTTACTAACTATGATAAATAAATTGTAAAACAAAAATGTCTGGATATCTTAAAAAGTCTGGATAAAAATTGCTGGAGATTAGAATGGATTTCCCTGCTTAAAATGACGATATCACGAGGAAATATTTCCCAAGTTTTCTGCGTGAGCTTGTTAAAAATTCCCGTCTTTAACATCATATCATTTATCAGAGGAAAAATGAATAAAACCTAACTAGAGGAAGAGCAAATTTTAGTAGGAAGCTGTGAAAATATGTTGTACAATGTACGGAAACTCGTACATGGTTGGTCTGCTATCAGACAAACGACAAACGATGATCATTTGTTCAATAATTGCGGAGAAAATTTGTCTACCCGCGATAACGATAAAGTGAGCTCTTCACTGATATTTTTACAGACTTCCGTCCGCTCGGGCTACTTTGCATTTATAGCGTGGGAATCAACTTTTACTTCTATCACCGGGGAAGCCTGAAACACTAGTCCCTTCCTGCCTGTCACTATCCGTGCTCTTCACTCAGCACAAGACAATTTCGATATAGTTTGAAATGCTCTTGATTTTGAATACAAAACTCCAAGATTTTCGGCTAATTTCTAGATACGCTGGTCTGCCAGATATTTGATTTTCTAGATATAACGCTGTCTTCATTCACTCTAAGATGTATAGACTGCTTTTTATTTTGTCTTCAAATAGAGTTTTTACTTGCAAATCTCATTTTCTCGTCTTGACATGGGTTTTCGCGGACAACTATATAATTGCTGATAAGAACTGCCTACATCCCTAGCGTTTATTATCGTATTTTCACGGACCATAATTCGATCACTGACTACAGGATCCGACATCAGGAAGGGAATATAAGCATCGCATCGCACGTCTCGGTAGTGTTCGATCGTGGGATCAAAACACATTCATGAGTAGTACATCCCACCAGATTTATAAGTACACTCCAGTCCAAATTTAGAACAATTTCCTTCTGTAATCCGAAGTACAAGAATATATCAGAGTTGACCGGCTTAACCTCGCTACGTAGTATTCGTAACATCCCGAATATGACGAATATAGTAACGATGCAGGGAACGGATAAAGGTGTGTTTGATGACTGCGAGATAATCACTCGCTCATACGATCTACCGGAGCCAGGATCTTATGGATCGATTAATCCTTTCAATTAGTCAATTAATGGGACGGTAATTTGGCCTAATATAAAGTGATTCGTAGGAGAAGATGGTGATAACAAGAAAAGCAACACAGGGAATGACGAGACTGTGAAAAATTCGGAAATGCGGCGATTAAAGGGAACGCGGCCGCGCTAGTGATAACGGAGAAGAACTCCTACACTTGTGAGTTGAATTTAGGCCAGAAATATCTAAATCTTTTAAGCAGTTATTCATGAATTTTGAAGGTTTTTTTTTTGACTGAATTAATGAATATAATTGAAGCAAAGTTCAAACTACACCTGAAAACATCCTTTTGGTAAAGAAGAAACGAAAACAGCCAATACGCGTGCAAATGACTGTGATTAACACTTCTGTCAGCAGCAGCAGCTTGTAGCCGTTTCGGATTCGCTATCACGAACCAAAATCCTTTAATTTCCTACTATCTTTTGTCTGAAGAGCTAGACACTAGCTTTTTATGCCGGATCAGTTATTGTTTTAACTGTCTAGCGCATAAAAGAACAAAGGGTCTGACGTCTTGAACGTGAAGACTTGTTGATGGTTTTAGAAACCGTTTCCCGGGTTTATTACAGTGGATATCAACGCTAGTTAATCCCTAATAATGACCGCTCTTAGTGACGCACAGTCTCAATGACAACAAGAAACCTGTGCCAGAGGCTTGCAGAGGCTTCAAACAAATTAGGGAGTTTGAGATGCATCCTGACAGAAAAAAACAATTGAAAAAACAAATTGAATTATCAATATCAAAGATAAAAGGGCAGTGGTAGAAAAACAGGCTCGAATTCTTCTAAAATAAGGAAAAAAAGCTATTAGGAACTAATGTCAAGTGGATAAACATTTCAGAAATCTTTGAGGCAATTCAAGTCTCGACCTTTGAGGAGATTTTCCAAGGTAACTCTGCACGTGCTGTAACTACGAACTGTTTCGAACCCGTGAACACAACGAAAGAGTAAAAACAAAGCCAGATGTATTCCCTAGATTGTCTTGGGTGATTCACTGAAATGTTTTTTAGGTGCTATAAGTTAATTTGTGGACGGAAATCAAGCCATTAAACTATACTAAATTTGGTAGAATCAAAGCTAAGACTCTTGGGCTGGGGATTTGTACAAATATATAGCAACATTTTTGGGACTACATTCAACTGATAGCCAAGAAGAGGTTCGACATTCTTATGAGAAAATCTTCCAAAACTTTGTGCCTATACTGAGTTGGTTAGGGCTGGATGATTAGATTTTGGCTTTTTAAAGCTTGAAAACTGAAATAAATATAGTGTAAATAACTGAAATAAAGAACTCATTATTGTCAAAAGATTTCGAATATTGACGTATTTGTGACAAAGTGGCCTCATACAATCAGTAAATCGACATGTGGATAAGATTTCTCGAAAAGTTTGCGAAGTTCTTACTCGCATTTCTGCCCATAAAACTCCCTTTAGTTCTAAACCATTTACTGCAGCGCATATATGTAATCAAAGTAGGATAAACGAAAACTGTTTTGAGCTGAAGCCGAAAAATATAGCAAAAACTAAGCTCGGCAGGTCGCACTGAGACCCTTAGCGGAAAACAAGTTCATCCCCGCATGATCAGACATTTTAACACTATTTTCTTGTATCTTTTCGGCTTTTTTGTTATCCTAAAATCACTAAAAAGATCCGTCAGTTTCCTGACAAAGCAGTGACAAATGCCCCGGAAACCAGGAGAAATGGCGGCCAACACAGCACTAGTGCTTGTTTATGATCCATATTAAAAGATTGCTCTTCTAGGCCTGGGTGTTTGCCAAGCACGAACAATCCCCCGCTTTGCCAGCACGTCGATATAACAGCCAGCACGTCGATAAAACAAAGAAAAATTATCTATGTAACATTAGTATTTGTTCGTTCATAAAGCAACGAATATAGAATGAGAGGATAAAGCCAACCATCGCGTACTAACCAATGAAGACGCCAAGAAAACCAGAAAAAGAAAGAGATGTTCTTAGCTTTTCCATCGGTAGTTTTAGTTTGTTTAACGTATCAAATAGATGACATGTGGTGAAGGTTTTTGGACTTTTTAGTTTCGATCCACTAAGGTAAGTTGGTCAGTAAGACTAAGCAAAGAAAGCAGACCCTTTGGCTCCATTGATAAGTGGCTGAATCAGACGGCGCGGCAGATATACCAATGTCATAATCAAAAACGAATATTTACCCGGTAGACTACTAAACGCATCAATAATTAATAGTTTTCAGATACTTCTTGCCGAATTCGCTGTTTAATCTTTGACCGTTAGAAAAGTAGTTCGTGTTGGAGTACTTGCCAATGCTCAACTAGAATAATATGCTCTGCCTTAGGCTAGTTGGATATAAAATCGACCGCTGTACGTTTCCTGCTGGTGTATGGAAAGAGAATTAAGGCATTAGACAAGTTGCCTCATGCAACACTTTCATGAAAACCGGCGCCATATTTATCAGCAATACTTTCCAAAGTTGAACTGAAAGAACAACAGCTTGTTTGAAAAACCTTGTGTATTGAACCAAAGTGCTGTATTGATTAAGCGTGGGTGGAAAAAATCCGTCACGTATCTCTTTATTCAAAGTCTTTTTTACACAGTTTGTTGGCTGTGAGTCACAAACAGATGACGGGATATGACGTTGCTAGACAGAACGGAAAAGCGTTCAGAAATCTAATGAGTTTTTGTCTTAAAACAATAGAGTTTCTTAAACTTTAGTAGTGTGTATTCGTCTGGTTATATTGCCTGCGTTGTGATCAACTGGCTTTGATAGTGATATGCAGACGACATATTAACTGTCATAGTTATGAGTCGGTTGTAGTGAACAAGTGAATTACTTTATTCTCGAAACCCAGACAGAATGGTAAACGAATTTTCATGAATGAATGAGTCATACAGGCAGTAAGCCACGGATTTTGAATCGGATCTTCGTCGTTTACAACTCCCTGCTACGACAGATGTAGAAGGTAGGCAGGCATAGCCGGTAAGAAGCAGCTCGCCACGAACAGCTCGATTTTAAATCACATAGAAGTTACCCAAACAAACAGAAAGTATTCCTACTTTAGTTCAATTTCATTATTTTGTGGGAAAAATATTTTGAACCTTTTGTACAAGGATTTAAGTGACCAGAATAGGAAGATTTTAAGAAGAAATGCTAATATATCGAGGAAGTCGAAGACATTCCATCTCCGTCAGTTTAGTCGTTTCGTCAGCGCTTTATCAATACTTGTGCAGGGATTTTTACTGTGTATCCTGGCTCGTAATCCAGGAACCTCTCGTTTATTGGCATTGTTTTTAATTGTACATCTCAAAATCAGAGTACAACTTAAATATTTCTTAAATAAAAGTAGAGCTTTTTGTAAAGCTTTTAGCTTTAGAGTCTTGTGTTTGGGAATTATTTTCTCTGCAGATAACGTAAAATGACTTCTTGAGCATCAATGGCGGTTTGCTGAGGTCGTCACGTTCGGAACTCATCCTTGTGCAAGCCAAAACACTATTATTCATTATTTGATAACAATGTCTTTTTAAAAGTTACGAAGAAAAAATGTAATTACTAAAGCAGTGAGCTGAAATTACAAACTCTAAGGTACCAGTGAAGAGGACATAATCAGTACTCATTATGTAAGGCTGCAGCATTTACAGGACTTAGTATCGGTTTCCACCATGCATTGAATCTTTTGCTTCGTAATTATAGGATGTTATGAAGCCTTCAGCTCCTTCGTGACGTTGATAAAGTTTATTGAAAGTAGGACGGTAAAGGGGGTTAGAAATAAATTTTTGTTATGAGAAAGAAGCCAATGTAAATTCTTTGAAAGAAAGGAAAAACCATTGTAAACAGACCACAATGGCGCACGGCTCAACGTGTTTTGCTCACAGTTTGACTCTTGAAAACAGAGTTGAAAAAATGCAATTTTCTTGTAATTCAGTGAAGCCAGAGCGATCTCAGCTGTTAAAACTAAGCCTCAGTTAAATATAAAAGTCCGTTCAGTGAAGCTGAATTTGCTTCTTTGCAGGAATAAGAACCATAGTCTAAAGACACCTACTCAACATTGTTATAGCTGAAGTACAAGACAAGTGCTCTGCCAACTTGAGAGCTACATTCTTTCTCTCGTTGGAACACTAGGAAATTGAAGATGTTTGTACTACTTCTCATGCCATAAATTCAATAATACATTTGGAATCAACGTCGTCTTGCTGTCAGGAGTATCTAGAGTACTACTATAACAGTATTAGGTCAGGTTTGTTGTTTGTTTGCTAGCAAAGCTGAAGTATTGTGACTGCACTTTTCGTTGTATGTAAAATTTGTTAACAAATGTTAAAATGCATCTCTTTATTTCTGTAATTAAACTCTTAATAAAAGAGAAGGAAATCAGCAGGAAAAAACTTGTCCAGGCTTGATATATTTACACATATATACACAGCATAAATGTGGCACCATGGAGAACTTTCTTTCCTGGAAGCAGATTATTCTTAGTTGTACCTTCCAGGGACTTTATCAAAGGCTAAAATCCTATGCGTCCTGAGGAATGACGTTTATTTGGGATGCAGCTAACGTATGGTATGTATGTGTAAAGAACACGAAGTGTGCACTCTACCCTGTTTTGGTCTTCTGGTCTAAAGGCATGGTCTAACAGAAACAAAACATCCACATTTTGAAAACATCTTAAAATGATACGAGTGCATTCTTCAAGAGCTACTATGGCAATAATCTGCTTCAAAATGGTTAGAATATGACAACGAAACAGTTTGACCAAATAACGGATTTGATGTTTATCAAATGCTCTCCAAAAATGAGTTAAATATGTCAAGTAATTATCCTTACATTTGTGAGTGTAATAAGTATGATGAATAAATCCACAACTGAAATAATGGATTAAACATGACAAATAATTGTTCTCAAGTGAATTAAATTGGTCAAACAATTCTGTAAAGTGGGTTCAGTAAAAATGCACATGATAAATCCCCACAATGAGTTAACTATGACAGATAATTCTTCAAAAGTGGGTTGAATTTGACCAATAATTCCACAAAATGGGCTAAACTTACGACAGATAATTCGGCAAAAGTGGATTGAATATGTCCAAAACTGATCACCAAAAATTTAATGAATTCAAACAGCTTCATGTCTGAGATGTTCTAAACCAATATTATCAGTATCCAACGAATGAAAGTTCAGTAGACTTGTGAACAAAAATGTCAGGAATCGATATGATTAAGTGTTGAATTTGTGCAGTTCAGCTACCCTAATCTTTACCAACACCCCCTTGACCATGAAAAGGTTGAAAATATGCTACAAGACGAGCTGAATGCATGAGCTTTCACGAGTACTGTAACTGACTGTCGCGAGAGGAGCGCCCATTTTCAGTTGCAGATACTAGTCAGTTTCGATATGGTCAAAAGCGAAGTTCGAAAAGCAGTCCACTTCAGATGTGCAGTTCACTTTATTTGAATAATTTTACCAGCCGGACAGAGAATGTTGCCCGCTTGGCAGGTATAAATGATTACCAGATAATCAAGCCAGGCGCTGACTGAGACAATTAAAGTGATTATCGCTAAGGACTACTTCGTTTCTTATACGACTGCAATACCACAGGAACACACCACAATCCTCGAGTCAAAACGATGTCTTTAAAAAAAATAGTTGGAGTCATTCTCCTGATCTTCAAATAAACAATCTTTAATCTAATGAATAGAGGAGCTTAAATAATTACTGAGGTTTTTAATAATTAGCGTACAATTAACAGAACAGATAAGTGAGACAATATCAATGATACACCGTGGTGACACACCATGAATGGAACTTTACATTAAGTTTGTTTCCGTTACGATATAATCCTGATATCGCAGTATCCTAAACCACAAAAACAGGAAGGAATACTTGGATATTTTCAAGATGTTGCATTCTTGATTCAATTATTTAACACTTTGCAATTTTCACTTTGTTGTTGTTGTATTAGCTCCTATCACCGCACCCAGACCTCATGTCCAGCGGTAAATGCCATGTTAGGTCATGCGTAAACACAAGAATACGCCCCAAACATTCCAAGGATTCCTGTAATGTTTGGCTTTGACCTTACTTCTATTTTGTCAAAATTATTTTGATAAGGAGATAGCGGGAGGTGACAACATCTGAGGTCACGTGGTGGTCACGTGGCTAGGTCATATGCCTGTCAGGTGTGTCTAAGAATAACGACATTAATCCGGAGACTTCGAAAACAAAAGATCTTTGATGGTGATAGTATTACAGAAAGGTGAAGTTGGTGTCAACCAATCATATGTCTCCTCTTAATATGTTTGGAACTATGACGTATCTCTATACCATGTTGAGCCCTTTGACAGCCAATTAACTTTGTCCAATCAGATTGATAGTTTTAAATAGGTTTCAACTATGACGTATATTGATTCAAATATAGAACTAAAGTCAAGCTAAGGTTAAAATGAAGTTAGCCAATCACATTATGGCTATTAAAGCGGCTGAAATTATGACGTCAATCAAATCAAAAACAATTTGCAAAAACTTTTCTTAAAAAGCGGAAACGAATAAGGACACGTGGTTTGATTTCCCAGTCACGTGATCAATGAGGGTATGGGTTCAGTCGTTAAGTGGAAACACTAAGTGTGTTCAAGTGTTCTCAGTGCGCATGCACATGCTCTCAAGAAAAACAGAGCCCGCGTCAGTTCAATGTGCGCACTAGATAACAGCGTGTGTTGTATCACTAATTTTAAAAGCGATTCATGGTACGAATACATCAGATAAGTTAGATTATTTTGCCTTTAAAAAGGAAAGTGGATGGCAGCTAGAGCCGAAAGAACAAAGATGGAACAATTTTTCAAAAATCCCAGATATATCACACAAATTAGTTTTAATTTAGACTACATTCCGAGGACTCATTTTGCTATTTTTACTCCTCGCAATTATTTACACTCCTAAGTCTTTAAATTTAATTCAATAAAATACATTACATTTCAAGAAAAATGGTCAGTTTTGCCAACATGCTAAAGTTCCGGGTCGTAATCTTGTAAGTTATCCTTTTTGGTCATATCAGTGGCCCAAATATTCGAATTCTCATTTTCCCAGTTTCATTTCTTGCCTCTCTTTTTCTTCCGTTTCTCCTTCGCTTCTTTTTTTGCTTTTCTTCTTTTTGTTTCGTCTGGTTTTTCTCCAAACACGATATTCTTGAGTGTGGCTCTGTTATCCCATAATGCCTTGGTGCCATACTGTCTACACCTAAAATGAACAGTACGTCTAAGATAAAACTTGTTTGAACTTTTCATTGAACGCAACCACTTTTAATCGGCTTTCTAAAAAGGGAAGATTCTTATCAAAGCTCTCTCTTCCTTGTACAGAGATCCAGGATTTTTTGAAGAAGTGTGTGGGGGGGGGGGGGGGGGGGGGGGGGGGGGGGGGGGGCGGGTCGGGTGGGGATCGCGGGCGGGAGACAAAAAACTATAAATCTCTGAAGTAACATTTGGTTGACACCTCCC
>JAAAQI020088889.1:0-12403 GCA_011800005.2 Stichodactyla mertensii | reverse complement strand
ATTAGGCGTCTAATATTTTTTTGGAGCCGTGCGAGGCTTGTAGGGTAGTGTTTGGGCTGTGGGGGTGTGGTGCACCGTTTATGATCAGGACTCGAGCACCAAAAGTTAATAATGTTAAATCCATAATTGACTGTAGGTAGACTCTGTACCCTTTCCCTGGATCTGCTCCTCTAATCGACCACCCTTGTCAAGCTAAAACCCTTCTAAAACGACCACACTATTAAATCAAGTCAAGCATAGTTCTTGGGAAGTGACCAGAAGCGACTGCCTCAGTCAGCTCAGTTGGCTAGCTTTTGATAATCCATTCGTAGTCTTTACGCCTAAGTGGATGCCGTCAAATATCTACCACAGTTGAGGGGTTATTCCAACGAAAACTGTAGTGCAAATAGCAATGGCAAAATAGTCTACAATCAACTTGCAAGAAACTTTTTACTTTACAGCGATTATACTGAACGTTATGACTCCGCAATCTAACTTTTTTTCAATAAAGCGCGGATTTAAATCTCTGCAATTTTGGATGGTTTTTTAGAAATCTGGCCGGTGATATTTTTTTTTTTTTTTTTTTTGATGTTTGAATGTCGGTATCAGACTGAATCTAGTGAATTGACAAAAACTATTCAAAATCAAAGTAGCGCACTCGGATATTTGATTCAAAGCACGATTGCAAAAAACGATTATCAACTGGTAGTGATCTGACACATAGATTTGGAATCAGTTTTTTCGATTTAAGATTCTCGGCGCTCATTTAACAAAATGTATAATCAAAAAATAGGATAAGATCAATGAACATGAATTAGATCAAAAGCGTAAAATTTGGTTGATAATTAGACATGAGGTATCACTTGACGTTCAATTATTGTCAGCAAATCATAGTTAATCTTTGATCATAAACCATTGACTTTAGCTTTTATACTGAAGTGCTTGCGACTTTGATTAGACAAAACGGAGCTTCGTATAGGCTTAACTTGATATTTTTTCAAAGCTAATTGTCATGTACAGTGACGTACTAAGCCAAAAAGCAAACACGGTTAAAAATGGTTTGACATCCTGAAACGTACAGTGAATCGCGAGATATCAGGCCCATTTTTCTTTCTTTTTTTTAACAGATATTCATGCAGCCAGTGATGGAAAAATCATGGGCTAATCTTGCTTATCAAATTTACCAAATGGCAAACGAATCTTGTAAGAGGATACACAGATTAAATATTAAAGCGACAAGAAAAACGTTTTGCATCCATTCATGTCTTACGAAAAATATAGTTTTAAACTCTGACAAGGATTTTACATAAATGGCGCAAAGGAAATCGTTAAAATCAGGGTTCACTAAAATCGTTATATTTTTTTATTTCTTAAAATCAGAGCAGAGTTAAATAAAATTCAAATAGAAAAGCTAGTGTTTGGTCCGGATGCAATGCAATGAAATTTGGGAAGAAAAACTCGTCGTTTGTCGGCAAATATAGTTGTATTCGAATAAAAGAGTTAGCATTCATGAGCTCTTTTTTGAATGGTAGTACACAAGACGACAAAAAATAAAATCGCAAAATAAAATCACCTGACTTAACCAGGATAGCTTTGAACATCTATCGATAGCTCTTCTCACTTTAGCCAAAACGCACAGACACTGGCATAATACATTACGAACAAACTCACAAACCAGTATGATACAGGAAGACAGCTAGGATAATTGTCAATACTTACTGAGGACAAAGATTGCTCTCCATTTCGCGCTTATTCTTCGGATTCAGTCTTGTTGCACAGACTCGACATCTTGTGCTCTCTTCTTGACCCATCGTAGCTCAAAACCTCTCCAATTCTCTTAAACTTTTCTAATATTGGCAGCGCCTCCCGCTGGCAAAGATATAAACTGCTCAAAGGGGGAAATCTAGATTTACTCAAATCTGTGTTCTTAAAGATATTTTGGTTTTAGGAACTAAATAAAGCGATTGGAAGCAGGAGATTAAGAATTCACAGACAAAGCTAAACACCGGACCGCACCACACCAGATTTGATTTTCCACATACTACGTTAAATTGCTCAAATCACAAAAAGCAATCTGTCACAGTGAAATAAATTGTGAGAACATTTAATGGCACATTTGTTTATTTTGAAGCCAAGTTCCATTTGTTCTTATGAAGAAGATATTATATGAACAGCCCGTGAGAGAAATGGTGACCACAAAAAATTGGCGCCTTGTGTGATCACGTGATCTAGAGATAAGAAACTTACCATCACTGCGCATGCTCATGTGGCTGATTTTGATTTATCTGAATCCAGGATGTGTTATTGAAGGAAAATGTCACTTTAAAATTGTGGCTACAAGTCTTCCAACATAATCAAATCACTATAACTTTGTCAGGATCGTAATGAGCTTGATCCTGAAATCAGGAATCCCTCGATAAACATCACCCGCATTCATCCCTTTATCTAATGCCATATCATGTCTTCTTAACGTAAAAACCGACTACAAAATCAGAAATCTCTCGCACGTACCAAAGGTTGAAGAAACAAGAAAGTTGGCCTTTTTCATGATTGAATGAATAAATCTCCAAGGTTCTGTTTAATTTCCCAATATATTTCATCTTGACTGAAGTTTCTGCGTCTCTTCAGTGACAAAAATCTACTTTTGATAATCTTAACTGACAATAGGAATTAACGATAAACGTTGTACATTTTGGCGCTATTTGATTGGTCTAAAGCGCCAGCCATTTAAGCGTCACGACACCAGCGCACGTTGTCCATTCTAAAACCAACCGGCGCAGGACTTTTCGACTTGTGATACAAATCTGGTTGAGAATATTTTCGTCCAATCAGAATGCGTCGTGCAACAATCTAAAATTTTTGAGCTTTTGATAAAATCTTTGTCGACCAGATGTGTACCAACTGTAATTGAAAAGAAAGGATAAAGTAACTGATAAAAAACCAGGAATGATTCGTTTTAAAATTTGTTTTAACAAAAACGCAAATTTGTCAGCTTACACCACCAAGAGTTAAAACTTGAAACTCTGTACACGTCGTATTTTGAAAAAGGTGGATTTCAATTGATCAGATCTGGTCGATCTGGTCGATCTGGTCGATCCGAAAAAGGTGCTCGCTTGGTCGGTTAAACAGAGGTTTTCGCAAACTAACAACAATGAAATCATTTAGTAGCGCTTTTAATAAATCTTTATTTCTTTTCTTGTGCCATCTAAACCATATAATAACTATGTCCATTGTACTCATTTCTTCTTGTCATTAATACGCATGCGTATACATATAACCAAATTTCGTTCTCTGAGCCTGCGTTCCTTTGGTCAGCAAAAACAAGGAGTCTGGGAACGAGAGATACGTAATCCCACGCGTTACATAGACCCTTAAAAAAAAATTAAGCATAATCTTGATTATGGTCTCGTCGCCTCTATTCTATGATATGATCACGTGAAAGCACGTGTTACGCATATGGTCACGTGTTGTGCACGTGTTACGCATATGTTAATCACGTGTGCTAAACCACTCCCTACTGCTTCAGTCAATGTTTTCTTATATACACATAATAAGTGAGACTTATAAGACCGAAAAAAACATCCTAACAGACTACCTTACAACTATTGATACCAACTAATTATCTCTAATTATTTATCCCACACATATCGAAAGCCCCAAACATCTTTAATAACAATAAAACTCCACTTCTAAAACTGTATCGACGTAAAGTATAAAATTTAATTCGGCTTCAAACGGACTAAATTAAAATTTCTTATTAATACCTTTTGTTCTGAAAAAAAATTGTACTTGTAAATATCTATATTTGCTTTAAAATCTACACTGGAATTGTCAGAATTCCCTAGCTACACTTTAGTCATTCCTGGAACGATAAACGAAGAGGTTTCCTGTGCAACAATACTGACACAAATCTATATTACAATATTCCATATATGGTTCCTACTCGACGAACTACGTCACACACAAGCTGCCTCACTTTGGGGTCAGTACCTGTCGTGATCAGGCCTGTCACAGCGGGAAATACCGCTGGTAATACAGCCTTGAACTGCAGCGTTGGAAGACCGAGTAGAGACTCGAGCATGAGAATGACTAAATTCGTCCAAATGCCTAATTGTAAAAGCTCGTCTTCTTTGCGTTTCAACATTTGTCGCTCAAGTTCAATCATTCGAAGATCCTCTTCGATATGGTGTTTTCTATTCTCTCTACTTGATTTGTCTTTCTTGTGATCAGGAGAGCTATACTTCCACGAAGAGTTCAGACCGGGAGAATTTGGTCTTTCATCAGGGTTAAGGTGTCCCCGTGGGGGGCTGTCACGAGCGGGTGATGACATGGGCGTCCAAGAAAGACTCCTGTCCAAGTCAAAGTCGGTCGTTGTAATGCTATACTGATTATCACTGGTGTATTGATTGTACAGACGAATATAGACGCTAGTCAATTGATCACACGCCTCATGTAGTCGTCTCACGATCCATTCCACGCTACCACTGCCCTTCAGAAGGTCATTATGTCGGTTTGGACTTCCAAGAATATCCTCCTTAACAAACTCGTCCTTTTCATGCGAATGGGGATGCGCGTGTCCATGACCACCGTTGCTGTGGTTACCGTTGGCGCGATCCCCCGTGAGAATTCGTTTGATGTGCGAGCTAGAAAAGTGTTCACCGCTGTGTTTGCATATTTGGAATAAAGTGTGAAGATAGCAAGTAAAGGCTGTGGTTGATTGACGAAGAAGGTTAGCTGGGTGTTCAAGCTTAGCCAGTTTTTGAATCAAAGACCTCAACCCAGGCCTGGCGTTAAACTCATACGCAACAGTATGAGACTCCATCAAACAATCGAACAAAACAGAAAGATTTGCTGGTGAAAGATACGATAAAAGACCTGGTAAGATGGTCTCTGGCCCATCAGAAGACGACGAATCCACATCGTGTTTCAAACTCGTTACGATTATGCTAGTCGTGTTTGCGTCTTCGTTCGCGCTGAGCAGCACGGAGCTGATTGTTTGAAGTAACAGTTGATGAGAGAGAAGACCAACGAGTAGACTTCTCATTGGCACTCTGAAAAATAACAAAATAAAAGAACCCGCTAAATTCTCCTAAGAAACAAGCTGTCTAACAAGGAAAAAATTTTTCATCTAAAAGTAAAAGACGTGTTATAACTCTCAAATAGCTTCCGCTATGCTGAGCCAATCAAATACCTTGAAAACGTACACCACCCAATCACAGTATTTAAATTGGCAAGCCATTTGAGAGTTATGCTGAGTGGCGTTTTTCACTTATACGACGTCGGCTCTCCTAGATACATCGAGAAATCGAGAAACATTGAGACAGCGGGAGTTTCGTACCTGTTAGCATTTTCTGGTTTGTCTTTGTTTTCGATAGTTGAGAGTACAAACATGTAAGTACGATGTTCATCTTCTTCGCTTGTTTCGTCTCGTGAGGGTTCTTTACGCACAGGGAGCCCACTAACTTGACTATCCAAAAGAAAAACCTGTAAAACAAAGAAACATGATATCAAGTTACTGTCAAACGTACCGTGACGTGATCGTGATGGCACTGCATTTTCATCTTGCGCATTGTGACTGGCTCAAAAGATGTTTTACGTTTCGCACCGTGACGGTCCTCGGTGTTGCGTGACATGATGATAAGTCATTGAGACGTGATTGTTCGGTAGAGCAGATTTCGTACGACTGTGAAAAGCTCGCGGCACGAACACGGCCGTGACACGGTCAAGGCACGGCAAGGCACGTCAAAATTCTAGAAAACATGACGGTCGCGGCAAGGCACACGTACGGCAAGGATCGTGCCTCGAACTTTTCACAGTCGTTCGAAATCTGCTCTAAGGCTGGTTTAGGGTACTGAAGACTTCACTTACCTGTTCTGCAACTTGCTGTAGTCTGAACGAATCGCCATGAACAGCTTCTCTTCGTGCTACTACCTTGACTGTCATCCCTTCATCGCCGTTAACACTCACCGAGCCAGGCTGGAAACACGTGACCATGTCTTTGATATTAAACAGTGTGGCTTGGACTGCTTCTTGCAGACCATCGCATACAATCTGCCACAGATCCTCTGTAAATAATGGTCCTCCTGATAGTAATAGGTGTCTGGAAAGATAAAAAATGACGCAATGAATGTTCACTCTCGCTATTTTGCCCTTGGTTCAACTACAGACTCATCGTGCAAGAACTGACTTACAGCACGTACACGGTACGGTATGCAATAACACTGAAATGGCTTCCCTTAGATTATCGCATGAGTGGGAAACGTACGGTACTGACTTACAGCACGTACACGGTACGGTATGCAGTAGCACTGGAATGGCTTCCCATTTTTTTATGGGAATCATCCAATCACAACGCGTAGTTACGGTTAAGAGTAAAGTACGGTACTGCTACAGTACGGCTATGAATCTACAGTATCGTTTCCCACTCATACGAAATCCATAAATTCTGTGTTCATCTAAGATAATCATAAGTTACCTCAAGCATGAACATCCAAGTCTAGCGATTCCTTCTACAGGTTGAGACACACAGTCGATCAACAGATCAAGGTTTTGTTTTATCATTCCTGGCACACACTCAGCTGCGCCTGTACAAACAAAAACCTCATTCAAAAACGTTATATTGACATAAATATTGATATAATTCCAATCTCTCGAGAAATTGAAATGCAGGGTCCAAAGGTACCATGACTTTTAAATGGCTTCCGTCCTCAACCAATCAAAACACAAGAAAAAATAAATCATCCAATCAGAGTTGATATGAATGTGAAAGCCATTTGAGAGTCTCCCACTAATAAGACACAGACTGGGAGTAAAGAGGTGATCAAAAACCCTGTAGGGGAGGGGTGAGTATAGCTTTGTCAATACCTTGCACACTTAGAAACTGTCCAAGTTCCTCCACAATAAGTTCAGTAGCTAGTCCGCATGCGTGTTTAAAGTTAGCCGCTGTACTCTCCCAGTAATGTTTATTCCTCTCTCCACGGTACACCCATTCACGTAGCATCGGTAACAGCAAGTGGGTTATCGTGTAAATCGAAAAATTCGGACCAGGAACGGAAGTGATGGATCTCAGAATTTCAAATAGGACCTCTAGAGTTTGGGGCTGATAACGCCTGGGACAATACGCTGCTGCACTCGTCAATCCCTCTAGAAGAAGGTACCACACTCGAAGGACCCCCGTGTCATCGATAGCTGTTATTGAAGCGGCTGTTGTGGCAGAGGTGGAGCTAGTGGGAGTTTTATTTTTGACTGTATTGGATGGCTGTTTAACAGGACTTGATCCAGCGTTTGATGTAGTAGTAGTAGAGTACACACTAGGAAGGTTAACTAATGTAACTGAATGTGCACCGTGAAATACTAGACTCGATGGCATGATATGAATAGATGCTAGCTTCTTGGACATGTTGGAGAGGTGTTCAAGAGCTGGAAGACACATATCATTTAGAATGTTCGTGCTTTCGCTACTCATGATGCTATCGATATCACTTCGGCTGTCGTCCGTCGGTTCTTCGTAAGGCGAACCTCGGACGAACTTAAGTAGAGATTGAATACACTCAACCGCCGCAGCTCCGAACACTGCAGGGTTTTTGTTACCCAGAAACGCAGCGACAATAGTAAATACAGGGGACGGCCGCTGCTCTAGTTCGTAATTGTCGAAGGCTTGTCGATTGTAGTTGCGTACCGAGCGTATTGCTCTAAAGACAGGACGCCAGCCCGACTTGATACTAGTGGTGTGTAGTGCTATCAGATCAGCAAGCGTAAGAAGGGCCTAGAAGACAGAGCAAAGGCGTTATTCTCAGATTTCAGTTTTCTAGTTTGTGATTTAAAGGGAATAAATCACTCTCACCCTTTCTTGTTCTTCTTCTCCACAGAGTTCTAATGTCAACATACTCTCAAATGGTTTGAAAAGCGCCTCGTGGAACCAGAAGTGAGGCAACTCATTGCGATTGGTCAGAAACTCACTCAACACGTCATGAAGACACGTGATTGATAGGTTAGCTATATGTCTTTCTCTGTGACATGCCGCCTGAAGGAAAACAAGAGCAAATATGAAATAATGTGATGAAACTGTGCAGATGATGTATTGGTGCAAAACGACGTGTATGGTGACACTTAAATGGCTTCTACTCTGAGCCAATCAGAATACGATCGCGACCTACATGGTCCAATCACATTGCTCCAATTTAAAACCATTTGAGAGACACGTAAAAATAATATTTCTACTGCCAGTAAATCTACAATAACTGCAAAAGAGGGAAAATGCTTCATTACCTCAACAAAATGTGGTGACAGCAACGCCCATGCGCGCATTAGGTGTAGTAATGGCCGGTTAGGATTGCGGGCGCTTCTTAACATGACGTCAGCCAGCCTATATAGATGCAGCGGAGTGTAATTCGAGGATTGTTGACTGTTGGGTTGGGCTGATGGTGGCGCTTGCCTCAAGGTAGCGTCCAAAGAACTTCCAAATAATTGCTTTTGGGATGCCTGGATAAGAGACTGTAAAGAGAAAATGGTAATGAGGTATCTCTCTGTAATCGAATACCCTTTTATAAGTCCGATCACTTATCTAAATAGCGACCATCTCTATTGAAACACCAAAAATCTAAAGTGACCACTCAAGTTGCTAACTGTCTTGACTGTCCACCTCCCTTTACCGACCACCTCTTTCATTTGACAACCCCTCCAGACCGACCAACTCTCTTGACTGACCACCTCTTTTGGCCTACAGAAATCTCTCGACTGACCACCCCTTCTCACAGACAAACGTTTCTCACGGACCACCTCTCATGACCGACCACTTCTCTTGCCCGACCACTTCCGGTGACTGACTACCTCTCTTGACTGACCACCTCTCTTGATCGACCTTGCACGTCTTAAGCTCACTAACTTCATCTCCCATGTAAATACTTTTCTGTTATGAGAGCTTTATTATCTTACCTGCATAAAAGACAACAATGCATCGATATTAAGAGTGTTGGCAGCGTGCTCAAAGAGTCGATCAACGGCTGCCGACAGAGCGAAGATAGCACGAGACACATCAGCAGAGCTCAAAATCCCTCCATTAGTACTTGACTGGTCCGAGGCACGAGACGAATCACCATTAGGAGAAACATCGCCGTTCAAGTACCCTGATATGCTTGAGGAAGTGGAATCTGAGAGCGGTGAGAAGTGTTCTCCGTTGTTACGTGGTGGATGATGCGAGGGGTCAAGACCACCATTATTGGATTGCTGGCGCTCTAGCTCAGCGATGTACGAACAGCACCTGGATATCACGGGGAAAAAATATATTCCATGAACTTTTTTGTTATTTTGGTAAATGAAAACAACGCTAAGCTCTTTATGGCACTTGTGTAAAGTACGTACGCGATACTTAACTGATCAGTGATTGATAACTTAATATGATTAAATATAAGATAATTAGTTTCCCAAACGTTACTATAGATAAGGTAATTCCGTGACTATGATTACAAAACAAGAATGTAAACACCCTTCCGGTGTAAAGATAAAAAACTATGTACAATAGATTTGAGGATCAGTAAGAACGAGGAGATGAGACAATAAAGAGTAGAAGTCAAGTCAAGTCTACGTGGTTTTATAGTCCTCGACACGCTACACTTGTTGGGTATCAACAGTTTTAGGTTTTGAACTGAAATAAAAAACATTTCTTGCTGAGAGAAAACGTCGAACACGAAGAAGAACTTTTAACACATTTATTTGGTCTCTGCGCATGTCGATATAACTTTGCGCACAAAGGTTTCGGTATTTTTTAAGTGTTGACAATCTTTGAAATGACGTACGCCGTACGCCTAACGTACAAACCCTAACTTTTCCTTACCACAGGTCATGGCCGATAGTTTTATAAAAAATGTCTTACCTGAAAACATGTTTCCAGCATTTAGGTGCATGGCTACCAAGCTCTACACCCACAGCAAGCAACCCGTCCATACTCAGCACCTGAGCTGCATGAAGTTTTACCGGACCTGACGCCATCAACTGTCTGGCGCGTTTGGCTGCTGACCCCTCCCCTCCACAGGAGGCATTTGCCAGTAGAGCCAACACCAGCTCACAGCGTGTCTGGATCCCCAGGGTACACGAGAGCCGAGCTGCTCGCCGAAGTCCGTCAAGACTCAGGCAGATCGTGTCTCGTTCTCTGTTGTGATCTCGTTGTTTAGACTCGCCACCCAACATCACGGCGATACTGTTGCTACCACCCATAGCTGGATAAAAGATTAAACATTACACTATTAACTTAAAAGTGACTACAACTTGAGTATTTCTGTTTCTAACCCTCCCTTAAGGTATTAGTCACGTGTTCTTACCTGACGCGGTGGTTTCCAAGGGCAACGACAACACTTCGAGTACTGAATCCCATGTGGTCAGTAAAACTCGACGACCAAACTTCGTGCCTTCTCTCTTGGCTGGAGTCATGTGACTTGATTCTTGCTGACGTAAGAACATATCGTTACCAGTCTCCTTGTCCGCGTTGAAGATACTCTCAGATAGAAGACTCACAAGAGCACGGTTAGTACTCGAGTCATTGAGCTTGTAACCAGCTTTGCCAAGAATGTTGTAAGTGGTCACTAAACGATAGAGCTCTCCGAGCCACACCGAAGAAAGGCCCACCATGACCCCGCTGTCAAGGATACTATCCACAAACTCTTTCTGCATGTTCAAAGAAAATAATAATGCAAGCAATTAAAAAATAAACAATTATAGAGTAAGTAAAAGATTCCGCTCATCAAACCCTGCTCGACCTGGCTTCAATGACACGGTTTGAGTCGGCTTATTAATAATAATAAATAATAATGATAATACAACTCTGTTGGTATACCTGTGTTAGTGGAGGTTCCATGGTCTGTTTCTGGTAATGCCCATTCTTTAGTAAGTTCAATCCCAACGCCAATGTTTTGTACACTGTTAAATACACCCCATCTGCGTTAAGGATCGGAAAGTGCGGATCCGAAGTCGCTCCTTCACCCGACTTCTCATCGACTAAATCCGATCTTCCCCGAAGAGTTCCGAAGTTTGGTACGTTTTTTCGCTTAAGAGCCATACAGGTTACAGCCTCGCAGACGTCAGACGCAAATTGCTGCAGAGATTCATCAACAGCTGTTACGTCATTAAGACTGAGAACCGAAGGAAGGATACCGAGAAGACAGCGAGCAAAATTCCTTGCTCCTTCTTTCTCGTTCTCTTCCACACTCTTCTTCACTTCGTTCGCCTTCTTCGCTGCTGCAGGGACATTTTTTGGAGAGCTATGCGAGGCCTGATGTCCCTGGAGGGCCTTGATTGTCCCACTCCTTGGTACATAAACGCCATTAATTTTGACTTGTGAGCGCGGTGTGTTGGTTTTCTTCGCCTGTTTGGGTGGATCTTCAGTCTCTGGTTCCGAATGAGACTTTAGTAATATTCCCTTTGGTTTCCCATTTTTGATTTCTAGTTTTCGATCAAAATCCGACGCAGATTTCGTTCTCCTCAATATTGGCCTCGGACCCTTCACAGGTGATCTGTCTTCTTGGTTTGCTCTCTCGGCTCTTTCTTTAGCCTCCAGCTTGTTTGCTTTCGACTCGACGTATGTTTTCCTTCCAGATAATATTTCACTGGTTCTGATTTGGTTGTCGTTTACTCGATTATCCGACCACAGGGCATCTTCCCCTGGCCGGGTACTCGGTCTAGACCGTGCACCGTCGCTTAGTCTTGTTATCATTGTCTTATTAAAATCCCCGGTATCGGGTTCGTTTTCGTTACTCCAGCCTCTACTAGAGGTCAACGCGGTCCAGGAATTGGATCGTTTCAATGGCAGACCCAAACCCTTTCTGGAAAACTTATAAGGCGATATATCTAAATCCGTTAAAGATCTCATTTCATTAAATCCCTGCTGACCGTTTGTGCTCGCAGGCTCATAGATTTGAGGTTCGTTACCGACTGACCCTCTTCTACGCACAAAGCTCGTTTTTGGTCTTGTCTTGCTTTCAAATGATGCAGATCGTCTCACAGTTGTTCGTGCTCCTCCTGATGGACTGGAGCCGATCTTACGTGGTAGGTTACTTCGACGTGGGATCCCTGTGCGTTGGTTGTTGGGGATTACTGTCTGCTTCTCGTATGCTTCGAACATTGCGACCTCGTCTTTTGGTGCGAAGTGTACACTCTTGGGCTGCAAAGGTTGCATTGGTTTGTTGTCGATTTCTTCATCTGAAGATTTGATAAATTGAACGTCAAATAGATGGGTGGGTGGATGGATGGATGGATGGATGGGTGGATGGATGGGTGGATGGGTGGATGGGTGGATGGGTGGATGGATGGATGGGTGGATGGGTGGATGGGTGGATGGATGGGTGGATGGGTAGATGGGTGGATGGGTGGATGGGTGGGTGGGTGGGTGGGTGGATGGATGGATGGGGCCGCGACCGTGATGTTTTCTAAAATT
>JAAAQI020088778.1:0-16003 GCA_011800005.2 Stichodactyla mertensii | reverse complement strand
CCCCAACCCCCGGCTCCCCCCCCCCCCCCCCTGGCTGTGTCCCCCTTTTTTTCCCCTCCCCCCCCCCCCCCCCCCCCCCCCGGTCTGTATGTGTGTTTCTGTCTGTTCGTCAGACGGGCTGTCTGTCCATACTGCCGTTTCTAAACTTCACTTTCAGTTTATCACCTTGTTCAATTTCTCACTTCTAATTTATAAACTCAAATAAGAGCAAGCTTAAATTCCTATGCGTGGGATACCTTTGGCGGCTCTCGAATAGTCCGCTTCGACGGCTGGCCAACCAAAACGCACAAAATTCAGAAATGGAATGTTAAATAATTTACGCTTACTGAAAGTTGCGTTCCGTTAATCGTGTGCTTTCTGCTCGCACACGAACGGACTGCTTTCCAATGAAAATCAAACAAATTGTTCAACAACTACACATCTACTTATTCCTTCATTTTAATTTTCCTTAACACTCAGCTCTTTGAGGAAAATCTGAGAAATAATGAGTTTAAAAACAACACATGTCCGACCAGATTGTTTCGGCACGTTTTCAAACTTAATGATTTCAGAATATTCTTAATGCCCTCCAAGGGATTTTCTCTCCTGTGTCGGATAATTTAGTTTCCAAGCGTTTCGTGCCGAACCTTAATTCTTTTAAAGCTACATTGCTAAAGTATTCACGCTAAGTATTCAATTTCTGTATAGAGTGATGGCACTTAATCCATTAAATAGTTACTGCAGTATAGTTACTTTCCAGTGTTTCCTTTTGTGTCTCTTTAACTATTATCTTCTGTTTCACGCGTTAAATGCCATCACTCAAATATTTTTTCTTTCCAATTATTTCAAAAAGCGTTGCTAATACCTTATTGAGTTCCATGCGCCTTTTCAGTACTCATTCATATTTTCTTTTTGTCTGAGTTCATGGGTTTCACTTGATACTCCACTACAACTTTCCGTGCTGTCTTCAGTTTTGCAGGTGAATATATGTGTGTACGTGTGTCTGATGGTTTCATATGAATAAATTAATTCGAATTTAATTTACCAACATCCCTTGCGGTGTCCTATTGAAAATTATCAATCGATGCCACCACAACGTTTTTTCATATAAGTGTATTTTTGCGGTAGCTGGCAAACTATTATAGAAATTAATATCCGTTGTTTTCCCATTACAGGTCACGTGTCATTCCCCTGGGTTTTATTTCTTTGTTTCATGGCAACGCTTGAGAAGATACATTAATATGGATGAGCCTTATACAAAGGATCTTATTCCCAAGAGGTCTATAATGTGAAAACATTACGCCCAAGCGAATAAGGTCTGTTAAACCTGACACTGTATACTCGTCTGACACTGGATACTCTTCGACATGAGCCGATTTTGGTGGATGGAAAGTTGTCGCGGCAGAGACTGCTGCTGTGAAAGGAATTGGAATATTACAAAATGGAAAGAACGAGAATTATTTGTAATTGTTGTTGAAGGATTAAAATCAATATTTACTCTCTTGGAGGCCATTACTCAAAACGTACGCGTCGTTTTCTAACGAGTAAGTTGAGGAAACAAATTAAAATTTTGCGGAAAAATCATTTGGCCCTACAGATTTTCTTTCTCTAATTAACCCTGAAATATTATCAACGTTTGAAAGCTTGTAAAATTGAAAAATTTTGAAGAAACATCGAGTATTTTACCATAACGGTGCTAAGATAAGATGAGCGAATAAACTGAGGGGGAGGGTGAAAGTAAACTATATAAGACAGCCTGAGGAGGCTATAATATATATATTAAAAGTAAAACATTCCCGGGGCATTCAATTACCGTGTTCTTCTGAAAGTGCAATGAATATACCTTATTCCCTTGGGCGTATTTGTTTTCCCAATACAGGTCACGTGTCATTCCTTTAGGACTTTTTCCTTTGTTTAATGGTAACGCTTGAGAAGATACATTAATATGGATAAACCTCAAACAAAGAATCTTATTCCAAAGAGGTCTGTATTGGGAAACATTACGCCCTAGTGAATAAGGTCTACTGACTTCAAAAATCGTCACCATATTTCTCTTAAAAGACTAGGTTCCAGTATTTTTCTTCGAAAAGAGACCGAGTGTTTTGGTAGACATGGGGCGGCATTCTAAAAAGAAATTTTCAATGTGTTTGAAAAAGGAAGATATTGCGCTCAGTGTGAAATGATAGTTTTGATTTTTTTTTTCCTTCTTTTTTTTATACCGCAGGCGATAAGGGAGGAAGAGGGTTACCAAGCGGCTAGAAGTCTGTTCAACTTATTCTGACCTGCCAGATTCTAATCATTAACACGCGATGAAATAGAAACAGGATTTATGAAACTTGGTGCTTATAAAAATTGCTTTAGCAAACTGAGCAAAATGGTCGTAATAAAATCAGTCGTCGCTAAATAAACTTCCCACGCGTGCCCATGATTCCCGCGCAGAAATCCCCAAATAGGCGTTTTTCGTGTTGTACAGCTCTAGATAAGAATCGCTCACCCAGGGGCTTTAACCATTTTCCTTCCAAGGCAATAATCGCTATAAAAACAGGACGAATAAAATGAAGTTGGTCTGTTCTGATCCTAATCGGATAACCTAACATCATCCCTTCACTGTCGTTAGAAGGCCGATTTACACGGTACAACTTTAGCTTACAACTGTGTCTGGCAATCTGCTTACGCCATGCTTACAACACGAATTGTTTCGTGTCAAATCAACTCTATGACTTGCTTACAACTGTCGTATTCGACTAGAACAAAGGTTGTGTCTGTGTCAAGCAGATTGCATGCGACCAGTTGTGAGCAAAGCTGTACCGTGTAAACCGACCAACCGATCTCTCTCTCTTTCTCTGTTTCTGTTTTGATCGTTTGTTTGGTATAAGGTTGAATTCTGCTCATTGTAATCCTTTAATGGTAAGTATCGGTTGAAAAAAACCCGAATAATCTGATAAATCCCTCCGTTTTGCTCTCTTAGCAAAATTACTCAGCAAATGGGCCGTGTACATTAAGAACACTTCCTCAATTTCATTAATAGTTCCGAGCTATAACCAAAAAATGGCGAATGAAAGCAAAAATGCTTACTTAATAGGTGTCTATTCAATGAAACCGAAAATCGTTTTGAATGTGACAATGATGAAGACTGGTTAAATTACGTTCAAATGACAGCACTGGAGACGAGTGGCTTCTTAAAGTAACAGTACTACATATTCGACTAAGTAAATTGATGCAACCTTCGTTTTAAGATGTTTTTCGGAGTCCAAAGCCCACAGGCTAGGGCATACCGTCTCCTGTTTAGTACTGCCAGTAATATTTATTAATATAATAAAATTAAGTGACGTTACTAAACTAGCTAAAAAGCGTCATTACTCCAGTTGCGTGGAGTATAGATTTAAGTGTCAGATGAAAGCAATGAAAAAAAGAAAAAATAATCCAAGTTGTGTTCGCTATGTGAGTTTGATTTTATTCAACAAAGTAATAAGTTATTAAGAATTCAATTATTTTTGTGAATAGTTTTTGTTATTCAAGGAACTCTACTTTTTATTCTAAATTGTCTACAAAAAGGTAAATGAAAATGCAATACATGAGAATAAAAACGTTTTTCTATCAGCTTCCGGGATTATTTGTCATCATAACTTTAAGTGTTCGTACAAATATTTTGTCATATTGTCAGCAGTGTTTTTTGTAGAAGGCTGTTGAATTAACCGGCTTTGACGATGTGGTTTCATTTTGAAGCTGCGTATCTGATTAGTTTCCTGTTTTCCCATATTTTAGTTTTCTTTCTTTCTTTCTTTCTGTTTCTAATCTTTTCTCACTTTCACCGTTCGTTTCTGTCTTCCTATCTTCATTTCATGTTTCATTTGCTTAATTTAATTTTACCTACACTGCTTCATTTATTTTCCCCTCTTTTTATTCATTCATTCATTCACCCAACCGTCTGTACATCCATTCATTCATCCATCCATCTATAAATCCATCCACCCATCTTTATTTTTTCAACTACTGTTTATTCTTTCTTCATTCTTTTCCCTTATTCCCCATAGGGAATAAGGGAAAAGAATGAAGAATGAATTTTCTTCATAGGAATGATATTAAGAAGATCGACTAGTATATGATAAAAACCCTATCCTAGACATAAGTCAGAAAACAAACGATATCTCTGATCAAACGATTACAAAAAAGCCGACAAAATATCTATTCTTTAAAGTCAATTCTAAACGCTATAATTTGAAAAGTCGAAATGACTATCAAAACCATACAAAGCAATGATTCTGTGCTCACCCTACCAGCAAAACGTCTATAAAATATTGACAATTGCGGTCATGATGCGGTTCTTAGGGACAAATTTATCATAAAAGTTGTTTCCAAATTAGAAAAAGTAACATTTTGAAAGAACAGACATGTTGACATTTTATTTATTTATCTATTTTTATTTTATTTATTTATTTATTTATATTTATTTTTTGGTGTTAATGAATAGAACTTCGTCAAACTTTGCATTTAAGTTTATATGATGAAAATATGAAAATTTTCAAACATTGTTGTCAAGCATATTTTTGTATTTCGGACTGGTAGCTTTTGATCATTTTGCCATAATAGTTTGACCAAACTAAATAATATATGTTTACTTTTGAAAAAAAAAACCCTGTAGTAAAATTGCTATTTATAAGCTAAGCGATATGGGGAAAAAACTCAAGAATATGACTAATGTTTCAGCTTTGAATAAAGTAAAACTTAACATTGTAGAAACTATGATTGAATTGAGTGATTCTACTTACTGTTGAGGGTGATCGAACCCCATGCGCCATTCTTACTGCATTTGTTGTTAATACTGTTTGATTACTAAAAGCTGAAAGCGGTTACGTTGTATGGAATCTTCAAGACGGAAGTGGCTTCATAATAAATTGATATTGATAGTCATGCGATAGGAAAAGATCCGGAATACTTTTAAATGTCAAAAATTGAGTAAGGCCAAGAGTTGCTGTAAATGTTGGAGTTAGGCGATACGCAAGCCTGACACGACTCTCATATTCTTAGACTAATTTATACCAGTTTTTTCTGATAATCTATGCTAGAAGGAAGCCTTGATTCTGGTAATTCGTTCTATTATTCAACAACGTTTTTCTTTGTTTTCAAGTGATGAAAACAAAAACAAAATTGCGTCAAATGGTGATGCGTGAAATGACAAAGAAGCAAAAACATTTCAGACAAATATTAACTAAAGAGACAGCGAATTAGATTTGCAGTTTGGGCTTTTTTATTCCTTGTATGTATAACCGTTTTCATGGTAGTTATTAAAAATTGGGCATTGAAGAACAATTAAGCTTCACTTTTCTCTTCGCAAGAAGCCGCGCTAATTCAGCAACGAATGTTGTATTCTGGAACTAGTGAAGTGGTCGAATTTAGTCCAAAACTTTAAGTGTCTTGGGAATCTGAAAAATATTCAATTGAACTAACGACTTGTATTAGTCTTCCAAGATTCCTTTTAAACCAGGATTTTTATCTAATACTGAAAAAAAATTATTCGATCACTAATGTAAAAGAAAAATTCAATGGCGTTAATGCTGCTATAATCTACTTGGCAAATATTAGTCATACATGATCTTTGAACTTTCTTTTCCATAAGCTGGATCACCATGGTTAGAGCTCTTTGCTGATACTAATATACTATCATAAGGGGCTTATCTGTCAATATAGCCCTAGAAGATCACCTTGTCTTGTGATATCTGCCTTTTTTACTTCCTGGACCGGATAAAACACCATTTACATATGGCTCCCAGATCAAAGAAGATTGAATGTCGTCAATATAGTTAAAAAAGTGTATGTAAAAGACTTTAAAAAAAAAACTTTTTGGCGATTTGTGCCAACATTCATGCAAGTTCTACTACATAAATAGGGCTATAAATAAAATAAAGGAAGTCACATGGCCACAAGGAGATACGAATTTTATCTTCGAGTGTTGAAAAGACCTCTCACGAATGAGCGCAGCTGTGAGAGGTCCAAACCATGCTGGTGTTATTTTCACATGGGAAAATAACTTGTTATTTTCACATGGGAAAATAACTTGTTATTTTCACATGTGAAGCTATCGGTTATTCGAAGAGGAAAAATATAAGCATTTCATCAATGATTATGTATTAATAGTAGCTAAAACATGTGATTCGCTGTCGCAGAATGAGAGAGATTGACTTGTACTGGAACAGTGGGAGGCTTTGAGATATGCGTGTCGAAAGCGCTACTTTTCCTTCCAAAAACGTGGCCGAGAAAAATAAATGATTCCGATTTTTCCGAACTCAATTATATATGCATGTACTTGAGAATCACAATTATGCTCGCCGCATGTAAACACTTTGTGTGTGTGTGTGTGTGTGCTGTGCTGGTATTTTTATCTTCGAGCGATCGTCCTCTAGTGCTCTTGAGATGCGTTAGGCATCACTTAGCTAACTCAAGTGGTCGTAAAGTGGCGTAGTGCGTACCAGGGGAAGAGTGCAGGGTTTGCGCGACACCTCCCTGAGATATCTATTTACAGCCAATTGTGGATTTAATATTTTTTTACTTTTGGTGCTTAAGTCCTGATAATAAATAGTGCACTCCTCAAACAAATTCTTAAGGTGAAGCCCTCCTCCTGGAAGTGAAGCCCTCCCGCAAAATATCCTAGATCTGACTAGTCATCTTAGATTGTGGAACCTAGTTGATTAAATGTTTATTTGCGGTCGAAATCTCATCTTTTATGGGCCAGTCAAGGTCACTTTTAATCGAAAAAGGCGACACTGAAGTACGATACGATGTCGTATCCCGTAATATTCATAACTGCTTTTTGTGATGAACGTTGATCTCAATAATGATTTTAAAGAGATGGACAGATATTTATAATTCGAATATAAGTGTCGATGTGGTATATTTGAATAGTTCCAACTTAATATTTGTTGCACGCCAAGGTCAATGTTGCTTCGCGATGGCAGCCATTTCGAATGAATAATACAGTCAATGCTACGTTTGTAAATCTGGCAAATATAATTTGACATACATTATAAAAGGATTGATCTTTATCCTGCAAAGATTCGAGTTTAAGCTTTAAGCTTAAACCTCTTTTACAACAAAGAAATTTGTACCCTGTATTTGATAGCGTATCCTGTAGAAAATTGAAAACTCTTGGTGTACAGCCCTTCAGAGTTTCCCGCCAAAATGTACGCACACGTCGACTTTTCAGCCAATCACAGATTAGGAGCTCCCTTTTACCATATAAGGAATCTTATTTAACAAATAATCAGTGATAGAATATTGGTAAAGAGGATAACACAGGCATCTAGTTCGTTTGTTTTATGCGTTCAATTTTGTCATCTTTGAAAAAAATTCAAGACAAAAAAGCTGAAATACAAAAAAACAAAACAAAAAAACAAACAAACAAACAAATAGAAAGAAAGAAAGAAAGAAAGAAAGAAAGAAAGAAAGAAAAAGAAGAAAGACAGGAGCTACTTTTCGTCATCTCACGAAACAATTCTAAAAGCTCCCTTGTTAAGACTTTTTTTAAAATTTAATTTGATTGAATTTTTCTTTATTTCACGTTCGTATAAATCTTATCGAAACGAAATCACCTAAACTTGTAACCAGTTATTTGAGCACACATTTCACTTTCACCGCTAGTAATTGAGTTTTTATTTATCGAACTAAATCGTGTCTGTATATCCCAGGAGTCAGTAGACTCCAATTGGCAACTAGATCAGACGGCGGAGAAAAAGCATCGACTGTTTGCGAGGTTTTTCTCTTGAAAATTTTATTTCCCCTAGAAAAAATCCAGCTGGATGTATTTAAGTGAATGTTTCGAATTCAAACCGTTTTTGAATCAAAATTAACTCTCTTGGGGGAGATGTTCTTGTACTAGAAATCTATAAACTGGAGTTCTTTACTTCAAAGTTTCTTAAAACGATAAGTTAAGAACCGAGTTCAGTTTTACGGTAAAGTTTTAATATTATTGGGACTTTTGGGTAAGTGTATCTTTTATGCCGACAACGAAGTCTATTGAATTGACGGGATTAATTATAAATTAGTACATTTATGTGAATGCCTTTTGAAGTCTTTCTATAGACCTTATTATTAAGAGTATTATTTCTAAAGTGTGTTGGGGGTCCTGAGGGAAAAAAACGACAACAACATTTTAAGATTTCTTCTTCGATCTTAAATCATAGTATCAAATTTTAAAATTATTATGATGTTTATGAGGCCTGAATTCATCGAACTTTATGTGATTAAAAAACAAAAAGTTATTTAAAAAAAGGTTTCGTGGGTTATTTTGGCTGACGATTATTTTGCCTTACTTACAGACATGAAAACGTTTGCAGCTGGTTTGGATAATTTTGTAAAAAATATGCTAAATTATAACTGTTTCAATGGCAAGACCAGTAAAGTTTTGTACGATGTTTACTTACAGGAGATGAGATTTTTGGTTTCAGTGTAAGTAGTCCCATCAACATTGGAGGATGCAATGCCGGTTTAGTCTGGCTGGGAATTTCGTATCGATTTTGGCTGCCCCTGTTTGTCTTCCGTGACTAACGACCAGCAATAGACGTAAATAAAATATCATCCCACAAAGTCATCGTTGTGTTTCTGTTTCATCCATTTCCGTTCGCTGAGTTTTTGCATTACAAATTCAAGCCGGGAGTAGCTTTGAATTCCAAGTCTCCAACTGATAAGAAAACGTATTGAATTACTGGTACAGAAAAACCAACAAAATTTAGAGCGCGTGAAACATTGAGCAAATCTCTTTTGCTATAGTACATCGGAGTAATGTAACTAGGTGAAACCTAATCTCTTAATGTAAAATGCACCTGATTGCCTTGCGGAAAAACCATGTTTCTCGTTGTCAAAGTCATCTGCTGAGTTTTTAGGCTAAAAATTAACCTTAAAATATGTGGAAACTTTGTGGAAACTTCCTGTCCAACGCGTGTCAAAGCCAGTAATTTGTTTTCTTTTTCTTTTGCCGTTCAATGGTTTATTATGTATTATTTTTGTGATGTAAATCTAACGATACCACTCCATGAAACTCTCGTGGTGAGTTGGTCACGAAGACAGCAGTACACCAGACAAAACTCACTTTCTCTGTAATCAACGTTTCTTTTCAATTCTGATTAAAAACGCTCCTGCTGTGCGTAGAAATCAAGAGACAACTCTTTGAATATAAAGAACAAGTACTTCGATAATGTAATGCACTGACAAACACTCCTTTACCAAACTTGATTTTGAAATAATTCTACAACGATAAGGCGTTTCTATTTGCGCTTGATTCAGTTTAGGATTATATTTCATTCAACTTGTCCAAAATAGCGCGATTCTGTAAGAAAATTGGTTAAGTTGGCATTCGCCATTCCTGGTTGAATTGTTGTTGTATTTCGCCATTAGTTAATGTCCTTTCAGTAGCTAGCTCAATCAAAATTGTTTGATCTCTCTTATGCAAGATGGTTTTAGCCATCATTTGTGTTGTGGGTTAACTTTACTTCCATCAAATCTTAACCTTAACTAATATGTACAAAAATACAAACAAAATTAAACAACAAGTGATTATACTAGTATGGCCTGCGTCGGTGTATAGATAACCAATGGATATAATATAATAGATGAGTGTTGCGAAGCGCGAAAAAAAAAATCTTTACTGACGGTTCGAACGTAAGTCCTTCTTACTTTTTCTCCATGAAGGACTAACGTCCCAGACGTCAGTAAAGTTAAGTACAGTTTTTAACACGGTACTCAAGGTTCATCTATTATATCGATTTGGTTGATCCGTGGTTGTTTACAAATGCCTGGGGCGAAGAACTGATAGGGGTAGGAAACTCGTATCCATGCAA
The DNA here is from genome assembly GCA_011800005.2 of Stichodactyla mertensii. Taxonomy (NCBI): domain Eukaryota; kingdom Metazoa; phylum Cnidaria; class Anthozoa; order Actiniaria; family Stichodactylidae; genus Stichodactyla; species Stichodactyla mertensii. The sequence continues at coordinate 6,194 of JAAAQI020088778.1, read as the reverse complement.
TCAATGATAAAGATATCTAAAATCAACACGGTAAATTAATGGTAGCTTTGCATTTAATACTACTTTGTTCGCGCTATCTTTTATAAATTATGGCAAATTAACTAAAATCTAGAAATAACACACCCTTTTTTTCTTTAGTGATTATGTCGCTTATACTGAAGAAGCGAATATTCTTATCATGTAAGGACTAAAATCTAACCATAAATGCTCACTTTTTTTCTCATCCGGCATTTTTGCCCCCTTTTGTGCTTCTCTGCACTGACAGTTCAGGCTGTTTCACTTTATAAAACCTTGAACGTACGCGTGATATCCGTGTCATCGATTTTCTAGACTACTTGCGGTCCTCTAATTAAAAAATGTCTTTTAACAAGAAAAACACTCTCTTTAAAATTTATGAGAATCTATAGTAATATGGCGCCACAGCTGGTGTTTATGAGTAACTTGCGCATTGCATTCTGGTTACTAGCGAATTTCATGTTTCTTTCCTACCGCATTGCATTGTGGTATCTGCACATTGCATTATCGTTACTACCGCATTGCATTGTGGTGTTAGAGAAAGGTATTGTAGTATTAAGCGCATTGCATTCTGGTTTAAACAAGCTGCGCCGCAGAGCAGCAATGTGAGATAGTTTCATGCACATGAAACCTCACACTGAAGCATTATGGGAATCTGAGTACTGTATTTGAGTGACACAAAGAAATCAAACTATAAGCTTAATTTTATTCCCTTTTATTATATAGACATAAGAGGATACGGAACTACATCCGGGAACCCAATTCCTCACTGGTAAGGATATCGATGACGTCATTTTCGTGTATGTTCGCTCAGTTTTGCAAAGCTGCCAAATTAATCGAGCCGGTTGATAAATGACGAGCGAAAAAGTCTTTGAATGACACAAAAAAAACATCCAAAACTCGAAGATATGAAAGACAAAACTTTCTGTGAGGTAAAGACATGCAATTAGTTGCACCTAAGTTAAGAAGAGAGAGGGAAAATCAAGTCGAATCAGCTAAAACTGGATCCGAGTAGCGGTGAGCTTTTAGAGTTTCAAAGAACGGCGTGTTGTTGTGATTATCGACAGCAAAGAAAGATTGCCTGTACGTATCTATGTAATAAAAAGAAAATTAAACGGTGTTTCGAAGATATGGTGAAGTTTATATTCTCGTCCTGAAAATAATATTTCACTCTTTCTCTGCGTTCACTCGTGAAATATTGTTCTCACCACTCGAAAATAAACTTCATATCTTCTAAGATTAATATATGTTCTAGAAAAATATCAAACTGTTTTTGTTAAAGGAAATTCAGCTTCCCGCTTTTTTTACGATATAAATTTCAGCTTTTCATGATCACAGAGCATCATTTTTTTGTAAATTTTTTTTGAGTGAAAACGTTCATTGAACTTACTTCTGTTTAGCTGAGCACTCCAAGGCTTCATCATTCTTTCTTTGAAGGCCGGTCCTACGAACGAGAAGACACTGTCCATTCTTAGTGGTTTATATTCTAAAAACCAAGATTTTTAACAAGAGCGGATCCAATTTGCAAGGTGGGTGACTTTCGAGACTACTCGCGCTCGGGGCGCGCTTTCGGCGCGCTTTGGGGCAGAAACCGCAGGAAACCCCCAAAACGCGCGAAAACCATCAAGACGACCAAAACACCACGCAATGCAAAACAACAACAGGACTTGAAATCAATAGATAATAGATATTATAAATAATGATACAACAATCCAACGTAACTGAAAAAATGATGTAAAAATCAAACGTCAATGACTAAATTAATTTTTGAGTGATTAATAACGGATTTATAATGCGGGTTTCCTACAAAAGGGGAGCTAGTCACTCCCTTCACTACCCCTATAGTTTATTCATGAGAGATGATGAGAAATCTCAGTTGAGATCGCAAAATGCCCTGGGACTATGGGCTTCCTGTGGTGTTAAAGCACTTCCGGTCACATCCCGCTGACCTTAATCAATATGTGAGCCAATATTTTCATTAAGATGTTCGACTGCTGTTCGAAGAAGACAGTTAAATATTAAATTTTGTATAACAAAAACACTCAAAATTACTTGTTATTATCACCTTTCAAGTCATGAATAATTTCCATTGGCGATCGTAGATTTGCATAGTATAAATAGCAAGGAGAGAAACAAGATGGCAGGCGTGGATCCTTCGTATGTTGCTCTAGAAATGACAGAAAGAGGGAAAGAACAGAATGAAGGTACAGTGAAAGAACGACCAGATGCTAAAGACGATATTGACAATGAATTGGATGAAGTATTTTGGATGAAGGTGAGCTTTACTAGTCGCTTACGTTATACACAGATTCTTGTACAATGAATCAAAAGTCAAGTATTTCGCGCTACTCGTATTGTAAACAATTTTCCTGTAGTTGAATATTCGTTTTACAACACTAGAAAACCACTGTATTTTTCATAATAAGAGCACGTTTGTGTGGGAGACCACAGTTTAAATAAAGACTGTAAATTAATCGAGAAAAAAATTGTCTCTTCGTTGTATTTCTTTGAGTTTATAATGCGGCGACACGTTGTCGAGAGTGTTTCAGCCCACAAGGGTGTGGTTATAGTCTTTGACACTATAGCACCCACACAAATGTTTTCGCATAATGTATGTTGTATTTAAACTAAAATTATGTTTTGACTCTTTTGGGGATTATGTTTTCTCAAAACAACTGTCTTTAGTTATAGACCCCTTATTGAGAGGCTGTTATCGTCATCAGTAATATTTATGTATTTTCTTGTGAGTGGGGAGGGGAGAGGGAGGTGTTTGTCATAGAGTACATACCATACATCCATGAAAAATTTAACTAACAAAATTGTACAAATGAGTGCAAAGTTTTGTGTAGAACTCTTAACTGGACTTACTAATTTGTGCAAATTTGTGCAATCTCTTACAAAGTTTTTCATGGATATATGGTACATACTCTAGGATGAATATATAACACATTTATCAGTTCATGAGCTTTATCCCACACACACACACACACAATATTTATAATTTTAATACATTGAAAAGTTTTTAAAGGGAATTTAATTCTTAACAAATTGATAAACAGCATCTAGCTTTTATGACCATTAAGTATTTTCTTTTAAGCCATGCTTACTAATGACAACACAGAAATTTTTATTTAGGCTTGAATACTCTTTTGTGGAACTTAAAGGTATTGTGTCTAACACAAATTTCCATCTCTGGTCATGGGAATTTATGCATATTTTCTGAAACAACCCAATCTTATTTATATTTAACTATTTAGGTTAGAAATAAGTACAATGAATCAGAAATTTCTTGGAATCATGCCATGGATGAAGTTCGAGTGGAGCAACTGATAGAAAATTATGAAAACAGTGGTGCAAAGCTATCTGAAGCACCTCTTCTGGTGCTGCTAAAGAGGTGGCCAAACGATAGAAAATACCAAGAAAATCCAAGCTTAAAGGCTGCTCTGGAACATCATGTAAATATGATAATTAAGGAATTGTTTAAATTAAAAATGAGATTTCTTGATTTTGTTAAGGATTGGGTGTAAACAACTGGTAGGTGACTAGGGAGATTGTACTTAGTTTTAGAGGCTAAACAAAGGCTCAGAGTGTGGGTCACATGTTTAAACGAGTACGATACACTGCTTTCTTATGTCCCATAAAGCATGTTATTTTGGCTTGTTTGCATCAAATTTAATAGATGCTTTGCATGAATTTAATGAATTTTATGGGACAATTCCACATGCAGCGAAGGTCTATAACAAGTTATTGCAATTATGGAAAGTGCCTCTTAATTTTGAGAATAAGAAACCAGATAGCCCACTTCTGATTTCTTGAAAAAGATGCATGAACATGAGACTTCATGCTAATTCTTTCTTGGTGGCATGAAATGACTGATATTTCTTTAAGGTGTTCTGTTGTCACTCTTTCTGTATGACTTCTTTTGTAGTTCACTCATAATATACAGTTCAGCAACAGAACAACTCAAAGAATGTCAGTCTGCATCATTAAGCATGATTTAGCATGAAGCCTCACATTCATGCATCTTTTTCAAGAACTTGAAAGTGAGCTATTGACTTTCAATTTTGCGTTTTTCCTCTTTTCACTTCTGCTTACCTTCCTCTCCCTCTTCCCATTCCTCCAGTACTGCACACCAGGCTTGGCTATTCAGGCTAGACTAAGTATGTCATATTTGGATCCATAGATTTATTCTTTTTTTGTTCAATTATTTCTAGATTAACAGACTTGCTGAAATAATCCTTGACCGCGAGACTGGAGTAGATTACAAATATTTCAGAGACAAAGATGACCCCACTCACAAAACCCTGGTACATCTTGCAGCAGAGCTTAACTATGTCACTGTATGTAGGACCTTACTGGACCGTTTTCCAGGTCTGCTGTACATCACCTCAAAGGCACACAGTGTACACAGGAGATACCTACCAGTGGAACTAGCTTTGATCAATGAGAATGATACAGTTTCAGCATTCCTGATCAGCAGAATGAAACATGAGAGGTAAGCTTTCATTTTACCGTGTGATGATATTGAAAAATTATTGATGAAGCAAGGGGATAAGCAGTGATGTATTTAGGGGGAGGGTGTTGGGGGGGGGGGTGGTTTAACCCCCAAGGACAGGAAGGTGCCCTTCCAACTCACATTATGTGCAAATACCACAAATACTACAAATACTACACCAATGCACTCTCCCCTAAAAACAGTCTGGATCTGCACCTCTGATAGGAAAAGTATTCAGATTTCATTCAGATTTCTCTTTTTGTCAGCTGTCTTAGTTTACAAACTACAACAAAATTGTTTGAACCTTAAAGGAATACTCTCCACTTTGTCTTATTTTGTTGTTGTGGTATGTCAGAGTTCAGCAGCTTTTTCTCTGTGAAGATCAAGAACACCCAGGGAATTTCAGCTTCAAAAGGCTCATTGAAAGTCCAGTCATGAAGGTAGAGGATGATGGTATAGTACCCTTAATGGTATAGTACCCTTAATATGTGTGATGAAGGCACAGGGAGCCCAAGCTTAGGTTTTGCGAATGTTTAAAAAATAAAGAAATATGAAAACAAAAATGCTGTACAATTTTAATAATAATAATAATAATGGTCTCCCCTCATTGCGAGGGAACACAGGAACTGACAACAATACATGTCAGTTTTACATGATTTATTTTTGGAGGACTTTTACAGATTGCTATTACTATTACGCGCATATTGCTGCCACGCAATTTACAATCATGAGTAATGTTACTTGTATATGCCTCTGAGACCGTACCGACCAGACTGTTGAACCTTAAAAACAGTTCAACAGGTTCTTTAATGTCTCCCATTTACAGGTTTAAGGAAGGGATGGGAGACAGGCCCTATGGTTTAAAGTCCTTATCCGAGAAGACCTGAAGGTCTAACCATTTGCAGATGTAGTTACAAAGGCAGCACCTCCTCCTTCTCCTGAGTGTTGGTCCAGCCTGGGCTTGAACCCATGACCTCCCACACAACAGACCGATGCTCTACCAACTGAGCTAATCGGGTGGTGGTTTGTATAGCATTTACATACCCTCTAGAGTATTCTGAATCAGTTTTCAAGGAGGGAGGGGTTTTTAAAAATTGATTGAGAACACTCCAGAGGGTATGTAAATGCTACACAAAATTGTACAGCAGTTTTGATTTCATATTAATTTTTAATATATGGCAAGGTAATTTCACACGCTCTCATTGGCTAATTTCCAGTCCATAACGTACAGTATGGACCACCATCCTTATTTTTGTGTTCACCTTGCCATATAATAAACATCTTATTGGATTAACCTCACTTGCTCGGTCCGTACGTAAGTTATGGAACCTCGTTTTTCCCCCACTTTTTTAGGGGTCACGCGCTATGCGCTTGAGCCACAAGGCAGTGGAAAGAAACTTGGTCCATAACTTAAGCCTGGTTCTCACTAGCGACGTAAGCATAAGCGCAAGCAACATACGCAGACTCAGTAGTGTACTGCTCATTGGCGGTGCTTGTCTTTTCTCACATCTCGGTGATAAATGCAGTACTGAGTCTGCGTATGTTGCTTGCGCTTATGCTTGGGGGTCACCAACTTCGTTTAACCGCCATAGTGCGTGGAAGCTTACCCTTTTTGCAGTAAAAATGCACGAATAACGTAAACATGGAAATTTGTCAAGAAGAAGCCATATTTTGATGAAAAGCA
>JAAAQI020088667.1:0-16640 GCA_011800005.2 Stichodactyla mertensii | reverse complement strand
ATGGTACTACAAAAATTGTGCACGGTCATGACCAGCCCAACATCAAAAGTAAACAAAGAAATATAACAATAGGCTTCATAACCTTCTCCCTCTATTAACTATGATCTTATTAACCTTGATTTGCTTGGTTGGTATGTAAGTTATGAAACCTTACTTTTTCCACTTTTCTATGGCCAGTGTGGTACAGTATGTGCTTGGACCATAAAAAAGTGGGAAAAATTTGGATAATTAAAAAGTTTTTATTTATCATGTGGGTGAGGATGTATGGAATTTTAGGCTGACGCTCACTTCTGTAAAAGTAAGAAAAATCACTGCATATAATGGCCCATAATAATTATGGTCTTAGCTAAGAGTACAAGCACTAATAGCATGCAATAGTTTGCACTATTTAGGGCTAAATAAATAAACAATAGAAAACAATAGAATTAGCATAATTTAGCACTATTTAGTACTATCTACATTGCACACATTTAGTGTATAAATTAAAATTAAATAAATTATCAGGACTTACTCTTGGAGTGGCGAGTTGCTTGATGTGTTTAATTTCGGAATCTGAGATGACATCTCGTATAATAAATATCTCAGGTTTAACAAAGACTCTTTCCATGCGTGCTGGCTTAATAATTGTAAGTGGATCATTATTCACATGCCAGCACTTCATTTTGCTTTTTTCCCATTTAGTCTGTGGGAAAAATGAAACCAAATATATATTTAATGTCAACAAATTACCAGTATTACTAAACAGCTGATCTTCAAGGTTTCCAAAATCTGGTGCAATTTAATAAATTGCATTACACAATTTTTCTTTACAGTTTTTCTTTACAATTTTTCTTTTGAGACAGGCCACTTAGTAATAACATTTTCATGACCATCAACACCCTAAAAGATGAAATCTCTCTTACTAGTAGTTACTGGGATTTACTCCCCACTAACAGTTGCTTGCATCTAAACCACATTCCTTTCTCACTGTATTCACGGTGCCAATGACATCAATCGTAATGTTTCCTATACAAAAACTGAAATCATTCTCTGCGGATGAATATTCAGATGAAGAAGTATCGCATCTTGAATCTCAAATGCCCGCACAAAATGTAGCCTCATGTAGTGCAAGCCTCCGCCAGGAACAAAAAGAAGAAGAGTTGTCCTCTGATCACGAATCCTATTTTTCTGATTTAGATGGAGAATTTTCAAATGCTTGTTTTTATTCTGTTAACTTCGTGTCAAATAGAGGAAAAGGAGAAGGAAAAGGAGAGGAAGAAAAAGGAAAAGAAGATGTAGCTGTGACACCGAGTGATAGGACTGCTAGTAAAACAACAACAAATCAATCTACTGGTAATGTGTGTTTGTGTTTTAAACATGACAACCTCAAAAATGTCTGAATTCTGTTCGATACATTAATAATATTTATTTACTATAGCCTCAATGAATGTTCAATTACTATTCTTTCTTTTAAGGCAAAAAAAGATCAACTATAATGAATCCTGAAAGCGTTATGACGAGCCACTGCTGTAAATCGGCGTGCATAAATAAATAAACTTTAAACCAAGTACAACATGCCCGTCAAGCATTTATCAGAAACCATGGAACAAATGAAAAGCAAAGATAGTTTGTTCTGGACTGGCTAGATTCTAATCGTCCAAAGGAAGACGAAAACCAATTTTGTTATTCTGTCTGTGGAATAACTGTATGTGTGACCTGCTGGTTGAATGTTCTAGGAATAACAAGGAGAAAATTCTATATGCTAAAGAAGGAGTATCTAAGTAACCGACGCAGTGGAACTCACGGCAAGGCAGGAATGTTTAGAATGTCCTGGTGTAGCAAAACTGCACTTACATATTTAACAAACTACTTTGAATATATGTGTGACTACATGCCAACAAGAAATGTCATGCATTTACCCTCAAACATAAGAAAGCATGAAGTGTATGAAGAAATGAAGGCAACGTTGGAGTCCCAAGGTCAAACATGCTGCTCAAGGCCGACATTTAATAATTTATGGAAAGAACACTTTCCCAATGTCAAAATTCCAAAGGTAACATTAGTCACAAATGCATGTATTTTGAAATAGTATTTACGATTTACTTAAGATACATGTCAACAGAGCTATTAATTTTAGTCCATTGAATAGCTGACGGCACCTAAATTAGATGTGAGTCAAGGGATGCTGAAATGACGCTAAAATCGAATAATCTCCCCATCCATTCTCGGGTGAAGTAATTCCCCTGACGCACTTTTAATATTATAGGCAGGCCGTAGCCACTGGTAAGTTGTTCCTTTTTCAACCCGATCACTTATAGGAACAAAAAGGTCAGGTCACTTTTAACCGGACCACTTTTACAAGCAAAAAGTTTCAATAATTTTTCAGGTTTTCAAAACTGAAACACTCGCTAAATTATGGCTACGGCCCTGAAAAATGACAAGAAATAAATAGTGAAAAGGATCTAAGTTGTCAATTTATCGAGCTATATTTAAGCTGCAAGATTTTGGCTGTTTTCACTGGTTAAATAAAACAGTGGAAATAATGCCAAAGTTAAACTATCTACCAATGGCTCAGTGGGCCAATCACAGCGTTGTTCTTGAAAGATGAGCAGGTTTTGTTGCATGACAAGCTAACGACGTGCTGGCACAAATCTTTCATCACTGTAGTAACTGGCTAACCCTGCAAGCAGAATCTCTATTTACCTCCTCGGGCAAGAGGAGGTAATAGGAGGTTCTGCTAGCAGGATATAACTGGCTCAGGAAAATGTTTAATTTCTTTGCTTTTTCTAAGAATAGTTAAATAGTATTTTGGTGGGTTGGATTAATTAAGTTTCATGAAGTTCGGTAAGATTCGATTTGGTTCAATGAGGAGTTACATTATGTTGCTCGTTAGGCGCTATAATTTCACAAAGTTTTATTATTTTTATCATTGTTGTTGCATTATTTTAATTAGCTACATCACTTTTATTCCTCTATCTCTAGGAAAACAGATTTGGCAAATGCGACACTTGTAGTCAAATAAAAAAACAGCTGAAAGAGAAACAGGAATTTGACGAAAAAGAAATTATTTATGCCTCAAGAGCCAGATATCACGAATTTGTGAGGTAATATTCATACCAAAAAAGGGCACGTATAAATATTGGAAAACCTTGTTAAGATTAAAGTTAAGTTTCTTCATGTTCACAGGAAGGAAAGACAAACATACATAAATAGAAGCATAAAGGAGCATCGTGAGCCAAATAGCTACTTTTCTGTGGCAATTGATGGTATGGACCAGAACAAGACGGAACTGCCATTCTCTCCCCTACGATTTAGCCTACTGAATACTGCCTGGAGATTAAAAGTTCATGTTGTTGGTGTGATGGTTCATGGAAGAAATCCAATTTTATTCCTTGACTACCAACAACATTTACATGATTCCAACCTCACTATCAATATATTGCTTCAGGTAAACAAAAGATATAAGAAAAGTGATAATTGAGAAACGCTTAGAAATTTATCATGCAAAAACTGTTTTAAACTAATTTAATGTCTTACTTTTAGGTTTTTTGGATGCACAGGGCCCGTTTGGCAGATATTGTTTATTTACAAATGGACAATACGTGCAGGGAGGATAAAAACCAGTTTGTGTTTGCCCTGTGCTCGTACCTAATAGAATCAAAAGTATTCAAAGAGGTAGGCCAGGATTACTGAAATATTAGAAGTGATGTCACCTGGGCAGTTTTGCATGCATATCGCCATTGAAATTAAAGCTTGCTCAAAAACTCGCAAGACGTTGCAAGAAGACATTTTATTTTATTTAATCTATAAGAGCTGTTAAGTTGTGACGTATTTCCGAATCCAAGTTTTCATAAAATGTGCTGAAATAAAACCAAAACGTTTATCCACAATTCCTCCTCCACCTGTAATAAACAGACCTATGTACACCAATTCCTACAATGAAGAACAAAGCAAGAAAAATCTTCAAAGAATGGCTTTTCTTTTTGGACCCAGAATTCTTTTTTCGTTCGGATTACGTCACACTTAACAGCTCTATTGAAAAATTCTTCACGCGCTGATTGCTCGAGAGCTATTTTCGATTATACAGGCCAGACATGCTTGCGCTTACAACATAAGTCACGCCTTTCTATGGTCTGTACTGTAATGGATCACAGAAATGACTCCACAAAATGATTAAAACTTTACAGTGAAACCACTGGCTGCGCTCATGGGTCCACTTGAGTTTTTATCATTTGTGATGTCATTATATGTTTGATTAGAGTACAAACCATAGAAAAATGTCAAATAGTAGAAAAAAGTCAAATATCAAAGCCGAGAGAAATCGAGCACAAGTAGTCTAATTGTTTGAGTAAAAACTAAACCTACTAGTATTCTATTGTAAAAGTTACAAATAGTTTTTCATGAATATCTCTATTCGTAAGTTCTTTAAAACACGTCTCGGGAAAGCCACCATCTTGAATTAAGTGCCTCATGGACTTCAAACCTTGGTGTGTTGGTAAGAAATATATTTTAAGCATGACACTTGTCAGTTCACACTCGTATATTTATGAATTTACATGGTTAGTGTTGCATGCTTAAATGTGTTTAAAAACACTGTGCATACTTCCATGATTTGAGCCGAAAACGTGAATTTAGTACGATTCATAGCTAGTTTTGGGCCTGAGTTTAAAAAAGTAATTCATATACATTATGAAGGTTGGTGTCGGACGAATTTTAAACCCGTTCAACAGCTAAAGTTTTGAAGGGCAAATTCGTCTGGCACCGTGTAAAACCAAGCTAATATAATCCCTTTTTCAGAAATAATCTCTCGGAAATATAAAATTAATTAATTAATTAAGGAAATAAAAATAAATAAATAAAATAACAAGATTAAATACTAGTAGTAGTATGTCAAAACCTTTTCAACTGTTTTACTGATTTCAGATGAATGGGACGCACAGAAATGGCCTCCACTTAAAATATTGAAAAGTGTACCAGAGAGCGAACTGGAAATTATTGTGCCCAGCTACGAAATGGTAGACATCAACCGCCTGGGTGGTATGGTTGAAAAATGTGTGTCTGGCGGCGTGTTAAATAAGACAGAAGAGGAGGAATGGGTGAATTTCCTTGATGAACAACAAAAAGTGATACAGTCATACAAAGACATGGAACAAGTCCATTACTGTACAGAAAATGGTATTTTCACTACACATTTTAATTATGAAAAGCCATCGTTTTATCTTCATCATTATCATCATCATCATTTACTTAGGAAACAAGAGCAAGTACCACAACAAAGATCTGAAGTACATACCATCAATGGAAAGTGGTTGGATAATAGATGATCTGTTGTCAAGACAAAAACCTTCTAGTGCTGAAACACCAAGTCTATGTGCCATTTTAAAAGAAAGTGAAGACCTTCAAAATGGACGTGGAATAATGCCGGCATGTTATTGGAAAGGTTAAAAAAATGCAGGAGAAAATTAAAATGTGCAGGATATGGGACGTAAATTGCGCGGGTAAAGTAGTCGATTGTTCAAACATTGTGCAATATTTTGCAAATATCTTTAAGGCACCGTCCACACTATGCTGGACAAATTTGAAAACGCATCTTTTGCTATGAAAAAGCAACAAAAATTTTCCGTCCACACATGAAAAGGGATAAAAGGTTTTGCGTCCACACTACAATGACCAGAGGCAGCAAAAACACTTGAATTCACCTTTGAACATGTGTATACTAATGATGAATTTGTCTTCCCGCCATATTTGAGCGTTGTTGTCTATGCAAGAAGGAATTACAGCAGACATTATCCTTATTATATCGTAAAATGTCGAACTATGATAGAAACAAGAAAATTCTAATGAAAAAAAAAAAATCCCACAGTGAATAGTCTTGTGGTCAGATGAGGTTTAATTATTAGTACTGAACGTAAGATTGACTAAAAGGCTTCAAATGCCATCAGGAAATTATCATGTTGAACTAAGAAATTACCGACTGGGGATCCCCGCCAAAGTGCACCTGTTCAGCGCTAGCCGTCACATTGTTTCATATTGCCTTACTGTTTCTTTTCAGGCATACACAGGTCCTTATCGTAATCCTCAGCATATCCAATGTAACATTATACGGGATCAAAGCATTGAAGATGTTGAAGAAGGAATGTTGGTTGCAGTAAACTTGCAAAAGTATAAGGAAAGGCCGCAGATAGGAAAAGTTATCGCCCTTAATGAGAAAACCATAGAGGTTGAGTGGTACAACGGAAGCTGGACGACACAGTGGAAGCCTCATAAAGTGAGGCAAGGAAGGCATCTCGCAGTGTGGAAGGAAGAGATTTCGAAGTCCTCCGTGATACTGTATGATTTCTCTTTAACTCCTGGTAATAAATTAAGAGAAGCCACCAAAAGAGAGCTCAAGAAAGTTTACGACATACAATAACATCAAAGATAAATTTATGTCCAAGGAAACACAGTTCAGCATTTCACCAAAGACATAAATTTATGTCCAAGGAAACAGGGTTCAGCATTTCACCCCGGACATAAATTTATGTCCAAGGAAACACGGTTCAGCATTTCACCACGGACATAAATTTATGTCCAAGGAAACACGGTTCAGCATTTCACCCCGGACATAAATTTATGTCCAAGGAAACATGGTTCAGCATTTCACCCCGGACATAAATTTATGTCCAAGGAAACACGGTTCAGCATTTCACCCCGGACTGGACATAAATTTATGTCCAAGGAAACACGGTTCAGCATTTCACCCCGGACATAAATTTATGTCCAAGGAAACACGGTTCAGCATTTCACCCCAGACCGGACATAAATTTATGTCCAAGGAAACACGGTTCAGCATTTCATCACAGACATAAGTTTATGTCCAGAGATGAGGACTTTTTAGATAACATAATAAACCATGTATCTGTACATAGATGTGAATTTTGTGATTTACAATGTTTGTTCATGAAATTGGAAAATACCCAGAAAGGATTGATCTAAAGAGAAATGAAGAAATAATGATAACTTACCCGAATGTTGCCAAATTTCAAAATCTAGACGATAAACTTGTTGACAGTAACTAGTTTGTAACCTTATTGGGCTTTTATAATGACAACAGTAATATTGTTTTGTAAAATTAACCAAGTTCATCGAAAAAGGACTTTTTTCAATGTTATGTTTTGACAGTTTTTGTTGAAATACTGCAAAATGAACATATCATCATGTTATAGAAATGTTTAAAGACAGTGCAGTACAAAATGTACCAAACATAAATTTCAGTGTTACAAGATGAACTAATTGCCATAATAAAGTGGACACTTTTATAAACAAAGTCATAGTAGATTATTTGGTAACATAGAAGTCGTACAAAAACGTATAAAAATAGAGGGAGAAATTAAATACATGCAATTCAAAAACATCTCTAACAGATACGTTTGAAACAAATATGATGTCTTTTATTTAGGAAACTATACACTCCTGGTTGGTTTTAATAATAAATGAAACAAAATAGTCCAAAAAGGAATATTTTCATCATATATAAGCGATAAGTGCAAAAGTGCAAATATAACTTTTCAATTGTTCAACCAGAACTTCAAAAAAATTAAGGTGCTTTTACTGCATACAGAAGTGTCAACTCTGACCTGGTTATCATCAATGGGTCATGAACGCAAGTTGCTGTTCAGCGTTCAGCAAGTTGTTTATGATTATAATAATTTGCAGGGCCGTACGTTATGGATGGGTAGCCAAGTTGGGATGTGCCTGTTATCATTTGTAAGAGATCAAGAACTATGAGAACAAAGAAGCCATAACAATGAAAGGTTTGCTAAAGAAGTACATCAAGACTAGATTGATTTTTGGAGTGATCGATAACCTACTTATAATAGGTTTCAAATTGGGGGGTGGGGTGACTAGTCACCCCCTTCACCACCCCTAGATCTGCCTCTGAATATATAAACCTATTTGTGATTGGCTAAACCAAGAGAAAGGAATGCAAGCAGCCATTAGTGGGGAGTGAGCGTTGCAGGAGAACAACACAAAAATGGCAGTGAGGGAGACTAAAAACAATTAGACCTCTGACAAATGGCAATGAGCCACTCAGCTGCAACTTGTACGCGACTGACTGCAATAGAGCCCATTTGGGCTCCTGGTCCAATTGTTATATTTATTAGCATCCACATAATTCACACAGAGTCTTAAAAACCTGAATATACTTACTAAATTTCTTATTTCTCCTCGGCATAACTTTTCATAGTTCTGGAATGCCTTTGTTCTGTGGAGGTGATCTCTCTCACTTGTAGATTTAAACATCGGAGTTGGTACTTTTCCTGTCTCTCCACGCAAACCAGTTAATTTTGTCTTCTTTATCTCACCACCAAAAAAGCGAACATTGTCTAAAGCTCTTTGATGTTGAGGATCTGTAACAAAAATAGGAATATGAAAAACCCAGTTAATTATATTGTTACAGTGTGAATCATAATACCATGGGCACTACAAATAGTTCAGGAATGTTTTTTGACCAATCAGAAATGTAGTCGTTATCTTTGTGGTTAAAAAGCAATTTCTGATTGGCTCATTTAAAACAGTTGAAACATTACTGAAATATTTCTAGGTGCCCATGGTTATTTTGATTCAAACTGTTATATTCATCTCTTAACATTACATCACACTTGTATTCTCTGACCATGAAGGCAGATGTCTTCTTAGGTTGTTTCCTTTGACAATCTCTTTTAAGGCCCACTTTACAAGGAGGGAGGGTTACCCTTAGCACTAGGGTTACCCACCACCTAGGGTCAATAGATAGGTTCGCTTTACAAGGAATGTAGGGTAACCCTTGTGCCCCGGGTTAACCTTGTTCTGCCATGATGACCGTTTGTTGATTTGTGTTACAGAAGGTCTGAGAACTAGCAAAAAGTTGTCCCAGGAAGGCGAGTTATCCCTAGCTAACGACTTTACAAGGGGAAAACATAACCCAGGCAGAAGGGTAGACGCTGTCAGATATCACGTGACTAGCCCACATTGTGATCTTGTCACACACCCCCAAACTTCAACAACTGTCAATCCAAATACTAATGGCCCACCCATAGACAACCTAGCACTGGTTGCTGATTGGAGTTCAGTTGCATTGTTATAATGATTAGGGCCGCAGAGGTTCTCTGGGTGCTATTGCGCAATTTGTCCATTTTGTCGAGGAGAAGACAACGAAGAAAAAAAAAATAACTAAGGTAATTTATGACTAGGCCTGCCACAGGGCAGCCCAGTAATAAGAGAAAATGTATAGAAGTTAGGGCAGCCCTATTACTAGGGTAACCCTAGTGCTGGGGTTACCATCCCTCTTTGTAAAGCAGGCCTAATTTTGATAGTCATGTCTCTGCTACCTATTACATTATGCAGCTGCATTAATATCTAACAAGATGTCCCCTATGCAGGGATGGATCCAGGAATCAGAGAAAGGGGTTGCCAGAAAGGAAGCTTCTGCATTAGAGAAAGCTCTATGACTTGCATGTAACCAGAGGAGGTCTGGGGGTATCCCAAAAATAAAGGGGTCCATGACTTCTTGGGCCCCCTAAATCTGCCCATGCCATGCATGAACACTGGAATGGCAAGGAATGGGAAGCCTCTGAGGAGATTATATACATATATTTCTGTTTGTCTGTGATGTGGAACTTCTCATGGAATTTTTCTAGATATGTTTCTGTAATTATGCATACCAAGAATATGTACTTACCAAGCCTTACCATCTCCAATGTGTAATTTAGTGCCTTTCTTAAATTTCCTCTCTTCATAAGGAAAACAAAACAAAAGTACTGTCAAATATGGTTCTAACATATATATATGTATATATACATCACATACACATGCAATTGCACACTCTGCCTACGACAACTTTGTTCTCAATCCAAGATGGCTAAAGGAAAGTTTAAGATAAATTACCACCTATATCATATATCATTTAGTGTCATAAAAACATAGTCACAATATAAAGTGCAATATGAGTGGGTCTTGCATGATCAAGTTGAAGGTAATACACAAGAACAGCACCCCAGATGACCAAGTTATTACACAAGTTGAAGTATACTTGATGTATTGTGCATTTTATAACTGAAAAGATTGAATTATTTTAATTGGTTATGTTAGAAAAGAAATATTCAACACTTGAGACTTGGAAAGCTGCTAAGTACTTTCAAGTTTCCTGTCTGCATAAAAACCTCACAAATGCATCTATAACTCTATAGGGACATGCACAGTATAAGTGTGGAACATGCCTTAAATCTGTTGAAAGGTGCACTACAAAAGCCTAACCTGGAATTCTGCATAAGCTAAATGATCAAACACATCAAATATCAGAACTCCCTCTGTAGGTTCATTCATCTTCATCTTTCTCAGGGCTTCTTCCATCCACACTTTTGTGTAAAACATATCATTTGATAAGTACGCATGCCGTCCAATCTGATAACAGTCATCGACTGACATGGGTGGCATGGGCCTGGCATTCTGTAGCTTCCCTTCTGCCATAGATCTTGTCGGCATTCTATAAGTGTCTTGAAGCCTCAATAATGCAGTGATTGCACCGTCAACATCTTCTTTTGAAGAATAGTCGCTTTTGTGCTTCTCTATTGCTTCCATAATTTCTGTAAGAGTAATAATACTTATTTATTCTTTTGCCCAGGTGGGGGAGGGGAGAGGAGAGTAACTTATTTGTTAGGGGGAGGGGAGGGGGACAAGCAAGAAAATGGAAATTGACAAATTCCATACTTTTTCAAGTACCTTCTGCACAAACAAGTAAGAATTTAATGACTCCTTCTATACAGCGGTTTATTTCTTATTTTAGTTTTATACTGTATACTTTATATTTTGCAAACATTTTCAGTCCCCTTGACACCAGCCCTGATATGTTCATGTCACAACTGTTCACTGGTAGATAATTTGACTGAAAATTTCATTAAAAAATTAAATTCCTACCATAGATCTGACCTCCTTCCCCCCCCCCCCCTACCAGCTTAATATTCATAGGTGCATAAGATCCTACATAAGATCCACACACAGCTTTGTTACTTATTTCTTTTTAATAAGAGAATTAAGTTCATTGGTATGACAACAGTTCTCCAGCAAAGAAATGATCAGTTTGGAGAAACTGTGCGAACAATAGGATGCAAACAACAGGCCTTTGATTAAGTGAATATAATTGAACTTTGGAGCACCTGCTATTGTCTGAGGAATAACAGCCTCGGGATTTAAACGCAAATAGAAAATTTATTAATCGTACGTTCTTTTAAGTAAGGAAAATACAATCATCAATTTTTTCGCTTCATTTATTTATAACAAAAAATTATACAGTGCTAGAAAAGTTTGTTAAATATACGATTCATTTCAATAAATGTGTTTTAAATAAAAGTTTATTTAAGGCTAAGTATTTGATTAAGGTTGATCTACATAAAACGCATTAGTTCAAACATGTTAACTTTCCTGTTTGTTGTAAAATAGACAAGGTCTGTCAACAGGCAAAATCATAAGAAAAAGTTTAAAAAACGGAATAACAGATACCTCTAGAGAAAAGCTAAGCTGACGTGTCAAGAAATTTGATACTATCGGCTGATTTTAGAATAAAATCGAATCATTTTTCATGTAAAATTATTTTCTGTTCCATAATTTTTAATATTCAATATTCAACTCCTTATTGAGGATATGTTTGTTAGATCTGGCGTTTATCGTAGTTTTAAATCCCGCTAAATCATAATCAATACAAAGGATCGATTCAACGCTTAATTAGAGTTGATTCCTTTGCATTGATTCAGATAACACGGCAGTGTCTGAAGGTAATATTTACGACAATGTATCTCATATATTAATAACGTGGATCGCTTGAATAAAATACTCCCTTCTTCAAGCGTTTTTATGAATAATAGAATTTCAACTGTAGGGTCAAGTATAGCAACCGGTAGAAAATTTAAAAAATCTTAAATCTTAAAAACCAAACCTTTACGTAATTAGAGAATAAACATTAACTAAGTATTAGGTTTAAGTTAAGCAAGTACCTTCGCTGCTATCTTTTTGGGTGAGTTCTTCCACCTTCGTCCATTCACTGTAAAACCTTTTGATTATAAGGTAAGAGTTAACTGGATGTCCAAGAAAACCCTCTATGTCATCGTTGGGGATCGTTTTGTGGATGTTTTCAACCTTTTCTGAGAACTTCTTCAAAGAAGCAAGCCGTTCTTCTTCCAAGGCGATGTAGTTCTTCAAAGCATTTTTCAGTTCGCGTTCTCTGTATATCAAATGCTTTAGATCTATCAAAGCCGTGAAGAATTCGCATTTTGCAATGCTAAGGCTAAGGAAGAGCAAAAGTAAGCTCAGACCGCACTGACTGATCGCCATTGCGAGTCATCTGTTGATCTGTTTAAAAAAACTCTCCACAAACACTTTCTGTCTGAAGTAGTTTCTAAACGAGACGTCCGCGATTCAAACAATGTAAGGAGAATTAGGAAAAACATAAAAATATTTCCGCTCTCGTTAGTTATTAAGACTCTTATATATTTTTTAAATCTAGAAATATACATTTCTTAAAGATTATTTTTTTCTTCGGATCTAATTTTTAGTCTTCAAAGCTGTTTTATTTCTATTTGATTATGTTTTTTAACGCGTACGGAAAATTCTCCCAACATTACAAGTTGACTGGAATTCGTGTCGTTTTACTAACAGGGGGTCATTGTCCATTCTGTAATTTCTCAATTACCGCCACTTTTCAGAACGTGAGGAAAGTCACTCACTGTAATATTATCTTTTAAATAGAATTCCCTTGACAAAAAATAAAATACTCATTTTAAGCAAAAAGAAAATCAGTTTTACGAATAAAAATGGCTTGGAAATATTGTACTGGTTGGTTGGAGTTGTGGATAATGGAGCTGCTTAGAGCTCTCCCCGCAAAGAGGTTGCAATATCCTCTCTCAGAAGTATACTGATTAAAGATAAAATGAAGGGAGAGGCGTGAGCGTAGGCAGAAGGCAGCCTAAAGGTTTCTATAAAGTCGGCTCTTGCCGCTCAAATCTCATAGTGGTTTTATTAAAAAGGATTGCTAAATGACTTTCAAGTTTGATCTCCCTTGGTTTCATCGCAAATGTTGGAAATCGGTCCAGCTGTGACCCAAAATTACGTTAAGAGTGAAAATAAAAAGTCGTGGGGTGAACTGAACTTTTTAAAATTTTACATGGGCGGACCCAGGATTTTTAAAGGAGGAAATCGATAAAAGGCGGGAAAATGATGGTAAAATGGCGTCTCAAATTGGGGGTGGGGGGGATTGAATTTGAGAATTTCAAGTAAACTGAATTGAATTGAATTAATTCAGTTTGCCTGTGATATTTCAGGGTTGTCAGTAATTTTTAGTTCTTGCAAGTACAAAGACAAAAAGTAAAAATACTAAAAACATACGTTTCTCTTGTCAACACGAAAAAATATTGCTTTTACTTTACTTCATATTCTGTGAGGGCGTCAATTCCGGCTAGTTTCAAATTGTTCGCCCGTCACATTCTGACTGGAAATCTACTGTCATATTAGTTGAGGAAGTCTTTAAGCCCAAGGGAACCACATGTCAAAACAACTCAAGGGAAAACAGGAACAACTATAACTTTGCTAAAACCTATATAAGAAATTGTCCGGAAAAAAGAGTGGCATGGTCCGGAAAAGCGTGCAAACTTCAATGGAGTATGATTTCCTTGGTAACATCATCATACCCTGCGATTTCTACCTGTAACTAACGTCAAATTGCTTTAGTTTTCTTTTTTCCCCTTTTTTTCTTTTCCTTTCTTTTTCTCTTATTCTTATTCTTTTTCTTTCTTTCTTCTTTTTTTTGCCAATACAGTTAGCTGAGTGTTAAGTTTTGCTTTGTAATTGTTGTATAGCATTTCATTTAACGTTTCTCCTAGTAACATGATGATTGAAACATTGTTAGGACAGGTGATCAGTGAGGTTTAATCAGCTTTGCTGCTCACAAACTAGACTGATTTGCCCGAAGCAAATCTGGCCCAAAGCAATATCAACTTATGAAGTTCGTACATTTAAATTAGAAATGTAACTTCTGCTTAGGATTGACTCTGTCAGCATGGAGAAGAGAAATGTAACTCCCGACGGAAGTACACCCAAGACTATATGTGCATTATGTAAACGAAAATTCAGTGGGGGATCCAGAGGGGGTTCCACGGATTCCACGGACCCCCCCCTGAGAGTCAGAGCTTTTGAAAAAAATGAGAACGGTCCGCGCGCGGCCGAGCTCTGACGAAGCGGAACCCCCCTGTAAAATCCTGGATCCGCCACTGAAATTTGTCTGTCGAAAAAATACATAAACTTTGCTGTTGTTGTTGAGATAAATGAGTATCGAGAGATTGGTAGGGTGGAAAGAGTGTTTGTAAAACACTTTAAACTAAAAAGGTGGATTTTTCCGCCCTCATGCTGAAATGTCAACCCGCCAAGTAATCGCTGTGCCTGTGAATTAGATGTCACTATATTTCCCCACTTCGAATCATATTCGTCTAATAACATACTTTAGTAAGCGGGAGGAACTTTAAAGTTTGATGTAGCGATAGAACGTAGCCATTGCATGTTCACGGGTAGACCGCGCACAGATAGATCCGAACAAACTGTTTGTTCGGGGCGCAGGCTACGCATGAGACAACTTTCTACTTGTCAGCAGACTATTACGAATTCTCGCATATGTTCCGTTCTCATGAGCAACTTTGAAGCAATATAGGCTTGTTGATTCTAAAAATATCCACAGGGCAAAAGACTACACAGAATTGAACTGTTGTGATGCGTTTTCCGGCCACGGATTTAATTCCCTGTCAATCGATAATCATGACAAGTGCATCAATATGTTATAAATACACTTCCTCGTGCATAAAATATGAAAAGAAACTGATTTATGTTATGTCAGTTAATCTCTTCTGAAGTCACGTTTTTACAGGAAGCCATTTTTAATTATTGAGGCATGCCCCATCTTCGTAAATCAGGAATCAATGGCAGTGATTTTGAAGTCCAAACTGATCGCAACGGAAAGATGACCCGCTTTTTCCAAGTTTTTTCCCCTTCTGTACTCGATCAGATTACAGAGTTCTTGAAACGATAGCAACAGGTGGTTTATGCATAGCAACAACTGTCTGTCGCCACGGCAACCACTTGCTCACCTGTTACATAACCATTCAATTACCCGCAATGCACCAGTCACTGCCAATCTCCCTCTATCTACTAAACTTCACCACCGTTTGAACCTTCTTCCTATGTATCTTGCTTAAAATTAGTTACTAATATTAAACCTTTAGGTTCATTCCATTTTAGACACCTAGATTTTATAATTGAAGAAATTCCTTTATCACTGAGCTGTGAAGAGTATTTAATTATTAATGGCTTTAGCATATTGTTTTCTTACAAAATTGTATACATAATTATTCCATACAATTCAAAAACTAGTTTGAAAATTGTGGTTCAAAATTGTCTCGGGTTTGGGTCATGGCCGCAGGACTATGGTTTAGCGAAGTGTTGGCCTTGCTCCTAGTCATACTAAGCCTTTGCACCGTCTTGCCTCTCACCACAAAAGGATATTTATTCGACTCTATTGCTCATCTGAAAACTTTGGTAGACTTGGAGAACAATTTGGGAGAAAAATTGAAAGCTTATGTTACCAGTCACCAAGGCAATTCGAAGAAAGTCAAGAGCTTCGCGAATTTGATTGAAAATGCGACAAATCTAGCGAAAGCTCAGGGCCCTGCTTACATAGACAATCCTATAAATGCTTATTCGATAATCAAGAGATTTACTGATGACTGGAGGAGGCTGGATTCACTCCTCGTGTCTGAGGACCATGCACCATCAAATGGTAAGATTTTATTATATATACACCTATTTCAAAAATCGTTGTCGCAGCTGAAGGCAACAGTCAACACTCCAAGACTGCAAAGGATTTCGGTAATTTTTCTCAAAATTAATTCATCTAGAGCATATTTTGGTTGCATGCGTTTGCGACATATGTTTCTGGCAAGCTGCAGTGGTAGTTCAAGTGTTAAACCGAATATTTTGGAAAATACTAGTACTATAAACATGGTTTATGAGAAAAATTACCGAAATCCTTTGCAGTCTTGGATTATTGACTGTTGCTTCGGCTGCGACAACGATTTTTGTAATGGTATATATATATATATATATAAACTCAGTTTCTATTACCATAATAACGAATCAACGAGTACATTATTGCGAAAAAAAGAAACCTAAGGCAATGAAACGGGGGAAAATTATCACATAATTTAATTTTTTTTTAATCTAGATGAAATTGTGAGACTGGTGACTTCAAGGTTTTGTTGATCAAATTGTATCCAGAAATTGTTTCCTAATTCATTTGAATTAATTTGTAAGAAAATGCAGGTTGAAGTTCATAAGTTTTGACTATATTAGAATATCTCTTTAAAACAATAGCCATATTATCTGGTGGTCGGTAGTGTTTTTGGTTGAAGATTTGTTTGTTTTTCCCGCTTCTTGTGGTTTCTTTGTTATGCTTTTTAGTGTACTATACCCCATCGTTTTGATTCATATATTTTGAATAATTGGTTTTTGTGGCTACTTCGTATCTTCTTTATAAGGTTGTTCCGCATAAAAGAATTTAGCTACATTAAGGACGTTCATGGGCAAAAGATCCTCTAGACAGATTTTTT
>JAAAQI020088556.1:0-16649 GCA_011800005.2 Stichodactyla mertensii | reverse complement strand
TTCTCTGTTTTCTTAGCTTATAAATCAAAGTCTTGACGGCTCAACACTTTCTTTTTTTATAATTTTTCCACTTCTAGGTGACTTTTACGCATTTTTAAATAATAATTTTGATGAAAACTTGATTTGAAAACTTGAAACTTGCAAGTCAGCTTGTCACACAATATAATGTGACGTGTGCAGAAATACTGTGCGTGAGCAATGCCCGCGAACGTCCTTAAATTAAAAATACAATTTGTGAAATCTTGAACTTTCAGCTTTAATAGATGACATTTATTGAACACATTTCTTGATTCCAGATACTGTTCGCAAAGGAATCATTGACATCAATTCCTTCAATGGCACAGAGGAACTTGCAATGGTTGGTTCATTGTCAGCTCTCACTGGCACGAGTGTGTGGCTTCTGATTGCCACCTCCTTCAATCTTCCAGTGTCTGGGACACACAGTGTTGTTGGTGCAACAATGGGCTTTGCTCTAGTGGCGCATGGACTGGCTGGAGTCAAGTGGCCAACTTTTGGCAAGATTGGTAGGCAATATTGAGATTTATTTTTATTTGTTTTGGAATCAGTGAAATAACTAGCCTTAATATAATTAGGGTCATCAGCCTTGAATCAATATTGAATAGATCAGTATTGAAGATTAGTTTTAGAGTGTTTTTGAATGTGGACTGTCAAATCAATCTTCAGTCGCACAAAAAAATTGCGGTACATGTCACAGAATCAGCTCTGAGTGTCAATAACTTTTCACTCAACAAATGCAGAGGTGTCAAATATCACAGCACTGCCAAAAAAACAACATTTTGTTCATGCAATGAGATTTGTTGCAGAAAATGTTGGAAAGGAAGTTCTCAGTGTCAACATATATATTTTTGCAGACAACCCATGCAATGGTGGACACCCTGTAATGTTGTTCACAGTAGTTTTACCATGTGTCTGCAGGATTCAAAATAATGGCCAGTCAAAGGACAATGTTGAGGCAAAATTGGCACTTGTCCTATCAAATACCTGATAGGACAATCTTCTTGACCAGTCACATTCATTTGTCAAATGCTGATCAGTGACGGCTGCCAGGAAGGAAGTATGTCTGAGCTAAAATTGATTTAGCTGGTCATCACATCCAGCCATTAACCAGTTGAGCCCTAATTTGAGCCATTAATCTTTCTTATCCACTTTACTTTATAATTATATTTCATCTAACAGTGATTTAATGTTTAATTTAATACTGTAGCTGGGTCGTGGGTCATATCACCACTAATGTCTGGTGCTGTCAGTTCATTAATCTTTCTGTTTATTAACTACTTCATCCTCAAGAAGGTAAGCAATGCAAGTTGTACATAGTTCATCTGGAAAAATTGTTAATTCCCCCTGAGTTTAAGACACTTTTAAAGATTCATAGTCTTAAACACCTTTATTTATTCTTTCCTGGATTCTTTTGTTTAGACAGCGTTCAAGTTTAGTAATAGATCAAAAATGTGAAAGAGTGTTTCATCTGATATCCAAATATTGAGAAGCACATTGAAAAACCTAATGTCACTCTTTCAAGTGTTTGATATAGTTTCTCAAACCATGAATAATTCTGAGAGAAAATCAAAGTGAAAGTTGGCCAAATTTTATGCTAACTAAGATCACATATCCAGTCCAGCCCCATAGTAGTGATTTACTCTGTTTTCTCATTAATTATTCATGAGGTTGAGAAGGAAAAAAGGGGGGCAAGAGGGGGGGATGTAGGATTATAGGAATTTTTATGATATCTGTAAATTTTGTTTCTGTGATTTACTTGTGTTTAGGAAGAATCCTTTGAGAGTGGATTGAAGTTTTTGCCATTATTCTATGCCTTCACCATCACCATCAATCTTTTCTCAGTATTTTACAAAGGATCACATGGTATGCACTATTTTTAGCCTCAAAAATATGTATAATAATAATGTTACAGAATAAAGTTTTTTTGCATCATATATTAAGGAGCAAGTCAGTGGTGTAGTTGGTTAGTGCACTCTCTACTAAGCAAGAGGTCTGCTTAGTTCATTCCTTGATGACCTCACATACTTGTTTCAACTTCTCTCTAATCTGTGTAGCTTTAGTTTTAAATACCCTTGAAACTAGAGCATTGATGGGGAGGGAGACGGGGAGGGTACACACTGTCCGCTTCCATTTACACCAGCCTAGTAGAGGAAGGAACTACT
Source organism: Stichodactyla mertensii (assembly GCA_011800005.2). Lineage (NCBI taxonomy): Eukaryota > Metazoa > Cnidaria > Anthozoa > Actiniaria > Stichodactylidae > Stichodactyla > Stichodactyla mertensii. The sequence continues at coordinate 14,469 of JAAAQI020088556.1, read as the reverse complement.
TATGTTAAATAAAAGTTACTTTACCTTTTTGCACTTTGCAGTAATTTTCAAAGCAGTTCAACTTGGAGGACAAAACAATAGAATTTTACTATTCCTGATAATTGAGAATATTCTTCTGTTTTGTCATCCAAATTAATCTGCTTAAGGTGGCTGGCTACTATTGAATCGAGTTTCTGAGCCCACAAGCATGTGTGTGCATTATTTCCACCGAATTACCATGGTAACCATTGGAATTTTACTGAAAAAGATTGAAGTATCATACGTGTTTTGAACTTCAAGAGAGCAAAAACCTCAAATTTTGCATGGGACCATATACTTTTTATGTGCTTATTTGAAAAAGCTCCAAAAAATCTATGTCACATCAAAATTTTTCAAAAAGTTAAATATAAGAACTTATGAAAATGTGAAGTTTTGTACGAATTTCTGCTCGACCTGATGGGACGTTTTCCTAGCACTGGTTGAACAAAATATGCCAAATCCAGGTATTTTCATCTTCTTATCTTAAAGTTATTCATGTCATGTTGTAGAATGATATATCAGTTAACATCTTTCCAAATATTGTCTTCATACATCTGTTATCCTTTGAGTTTTAATTTTTTTCCTACTCACTTCGGCTAACGAGATTTTCGCTTCCAAAACTTATAACACCCATCCATTCAAGCTTGATTATCTCAAAAAGTAGTTTGGGACACCCTATTTTTCTTTTCATATTTGAAATCAGCATTAAATTTCTGTTAAAAACGATGCTATTTTAAAAAAAGTTAAACATAAAATCCAATAGTAGCCAGTCACGTTAATGGAAATTGCTTCAAGAAGTATGGTCTGTTGTTGTGAATCAAACTCTATTGCTTTAGATTGTGGTCAGACAAAATTTGTCTTCAAATTAGAAAATCATTAAATGTGGCAGTGTTATGGCTTCTTGTACTTATTTACTGATGTTGTCTGGTATTGTCTCACAGTCCTTCACTTCCACAAGATACCTCTGTATGGTGTTTTCATCCTCACCTTTGGAGGTGGTATCCTTACTGCTATTATAGTAAAATACTGGGTGGCCCCATACATGCAGCGTAGGATTATCCAAGAAGTTGCAAAAGCTGAGCATGCTGGTTCTGCTGTATATTCACCCTCTGATAAAACTGATGATCAATTTGCAGTTGAGATAGTGACCAGTAATGGGGATTGTCAGAACATTATTACACGTAAGTTTGAATTTATGTTTTTGGCACTAGACCGGATTAATATTATACACTTAATGTCTGATCTTGAGGGAAAACAAAAATGCTTCCCGAGGGATCAGAAATTAAGTGTTTTGTTATATAGCAACAGAAATGATTCCCAGTCAATTTAGAAAATAAAATGAATTTATTCAGTGGGTAATCGAAAAGTAAACAAAAGTTTTGGACTCTGGAATCTAAAGCAGTTTTCATTGGCTCTCTTGTTTCTGATTCGTGCAAGATACCACGCTGGATTAATCATGCTCTGATCACGTGTACTGGGCTGTGTGCTGGTTTGTTTTACCTTTCCTTTTCATATGTTACTTGTATCCCGATCAGGAAATAAGTTATTATTTCCCACTCAGGATACATTTAGATTTAGTTAATACCATCAGGAAAATTCATAGCTATATAACAAATAATGTTATTTTATGGCAAGCCAGTCTGAATGAAAATGGAACAATTTGATTGGTTGCTGAAAGGTCTGAATTTTTTAATCTGCACCTCTTGACAAATGTTATGGACTGCTTTCAAAAATTTTGTTTCCCATGCCTACAATAAACCATTTATTGACCAAGGTTGTTCAGTTCGGATGGGGAGATATTGATCTTGTTCTTTTTTCATGTGTATGAACCTTGCCTTCTATGGGCTCAGTCTATGCAAACACACACAAAAAAAAAACTCAACCAATATCCCCCCATCCCCTATGGTTCACCTGATGTCATCATAGCCATGTTGGTTGGTTTCTAACAAAAGATTTCTCATTAGTTCCTTTTGTCTATACCACCAACATGGCTGCCATGCCTTTGTCTTTTGATCCTCTTGGGAATGGCTGAACGCACTCTATTTACTGCGTCTTAATAATGTTCAGACATTGTTATTGGATTGCAGTATATATAAGCAAAACCTCCTTTTGTAGTTATGTACTGGTAGTAGTGGTAGAGGTAGGGGTGGGGTGGGGTTGGGTTGGGGTAGTGGTAGGGATTGGTGTAGTGGTGGGTAGGGGATGGGGTGTGGTGGAGTAAGGGGTGGGGATAGTGGTAGGGGTTGGGATAGGGGTTGGAATAGGGGGTGGGGTGGGGTGAGGGCAGGGATAGGGGTAGGGGTGGGGGTAGGGGTAGTGGTAGGGGTTGGCATTGGCTTTGGGATAGGGGTTGGGATAGGGGGTGGGGTAATGGTGGGGGTATGGGTAGTGTTAGGGGTGGGGTAGGTGTTAGGGTAGCGGTAGTCATCTCATCATTGTGATCACTGTCAACAAATCCAATAAGTTGGGATTCTAGTCATTTACTCATGTAAATGGTTGCTAATTCCAATAAAACCTTCACTCAAATGGTCATGCTGTCAACTAAATGCATGTTCAATAATTTAACTGTTATTTGGCTGATAGTTTTTAAAATAAATAAGAAAACTAATGCAGTTACACGATGTTTTGATGTTGCTAACATCATTATCAAGTGAAAACTAGTGACAAGATGAATTCAAACAACTTATTAATCAAATTTAATTGTACATAATTGAATTGTATATATTTTTTGTTCCAGCTGAAAAGAAGTCGTTTGAGGATGGTCTTTCACCTGAGTCAGAGCAAGACATGACAAGAATTTCCACCAACACGATCCTAAGTGGAAGCCCTACTGATGAAAGGCAGTTGATTGAGGAGAATTCACTGTTTCCCCCGAATGAGCACCATGATCATCATCACATTGGCGATGTAAGGCTGAGATCATACTCCGTGGGTATGCAAGTTACAGAGCCTAAAATACGTGATGAACCAAAGACTGGGAAGCTTTTTTCTTTTTTACAAATCATGACTGCTTGTTTTGGTGGGTTTGCTCATGGTGGTAATGATGTGAGGTAAGAGAAAATCAATGAAATCTGTTTTCCATACTCTGATGGAGTATGATCTTCCACCAATCAGAGCTTGCATAACAAAGTGACTATAATTTAAAAATCAGCTACGCCCCAATTCTATTGTTTTATGTAGGTTTTGAAATCCATTGCAAAACCTACATTCTTAAAGCTGGGGGCAGCTTTGATAATCAGCAACTGGAGAGAAGGGCTGACTAGCAGGTCTTGAATTTCAAATTCAAAACCTGTCCGGGGTCTATAATTTGAAATTATAGACATGGGCCAGGTCTTGAATTTGAGATTCAAGACCTGCTAGTCCATGCCCTGCTTGCCCACAAGCTATCCCTAGCTTGAATAGTCAGGGACTACCAAAATCTGTTTCCTATCAAGACTCATGCAATGGACTTGGTTGTGAACTCTAAGCTGTGCTCTTGCAAGAACACCTAACATCTCATGAGCTTTTAATACAAGTGGGATATGATTTTACTCAATTGTGCATGTGACATAAAATCCAAAAACAAAGCAAAGTAATTTTTCACAGCTTTGAAGCATTCCTTGTAGTTCATGACCAAGCTATTTAAGAGCTTCCAAGTGCTCGTATCACTTCAAATGCTGTGCTCCCATAAATCAAAAGAGGTGATGATTTCAAAATGTCTCCCATAAAAACAATGGAATTGGGGCATGACTGATTTTTAAACAAGTTCAAATGCACGGGGCTTGAGCTTTTGTTGAAATTCAAGACCTTGGGCCTGTGGCCCTCGGTCTTGAATTTCAACCAAAGCCCTCATCCCTAAGGGTTTGAACCTATATATAAAGAATTATAAAATAACTATGATATGCTCTCTGATTGGCTAAAAACTGTGTGATGCAAGAGCATGGAAACATAGTTTCCATGGAAGCATATTATTTTATCTTATAAAAGCTTTAAAAAATGCTTTTTTTCATGTTCTATGCTGTTTTATCACTGCAAGGGATGTTTGGAAAACACTCCAAGAGCTTTAGAATCACTTGCCTACAGATTGTGATCCTAAAACATTTCTTATGTTTTCCCAGCATCCCTTGTATTGATAAAATCCCATTTAAAAACATGGAAAAGTGATTTATAAAGCTTACAACGTTGCTGTGCAGGGATCTGTGTTGACATATCAATTATATGCCACAGACAATTGGTATGATTTCTGCTCTTGTTAATTATCTAATGTGGTCTTTTCTGTTTGTTCATAGTAATTGCATTGGCCCATTAATATCATTATGGACCATCTTCTACACTGGTTACATCCAACAAAAGGTTGCTATTCCAGTATGGATTCTATTGTATGGTGGTGCTGGTATTAGTATTGGACTGTGGGTGTGGGGTAGACGTGTCATCAAGACTGTTGGAGAGGATCTCACTCCTATCACTCCATCAAGGTGTAATATTCAACATGCTGTTTTTAAATAAGGCTTTTAATGCAGCCCTGTCCACACACATAATTAGGCTTACATTTGAAAATGCATGTTTTTTTATCCTATGTACATATTTTTGTGTCCTGTCTACACAGAAAAAGGAATGACATATAATATATTTAGTCTTACAAGATGGGCTCAGGAAGGATAAAACTGCTGTTGTCATGTAGGCTGACTATCAACTGTTTGTCAGCTGACAGGTCAATGGGGGGCACTAGTCTACAAAATAGACCTTTTACCAAAATGGCGGCCGAAATTTCAAATAATTTAAAATTAGAAACAAATGCCAGCACTAGAAAGAGCACCTCAACTTTAGTAACCCTGCAAAGATTCATTATGTTAGGTGTTATAGTGGCTGAGAAAACATTTTTCAAAAATTGCCAAATTTACAGAGAAATGTATGTCTGGGGGTATGGTGTATACCCCCACACATACATTTTTTCTGTAAATTTGGCAATTTTTGAAAAATGTTTTCTCTGTTGCTATGACCCCTAGCATAATGAATCTTTGCAGGTTTACTAAAGTTGAGGTGCTCTTTCTAGTGCTGGTTTTAATTTTTCACTCAGTTAAATTTTTACTCATTCGAAAGCCACCATTTTGGTAAAAGGTCTATTACCATAGGGTACACACAGTTTTTGGGAAGTAAATGGGATCAAGGAACTTAAATTAATTGTGGATACATTTTTGTTTCAGTGGCTTCACTATCGAGATTGGTTCAGCCATCACTGTTCTCATTGCATCTAATCTTGGTATTCCAATCAGTACAACTCATTGTAAAGTAGGTTCAGTGGTCATGGTCGGCCGTGTCAGGTCCAAGGAATCTGTTGATTGGAAAATCTTTAGGAATGTTGTACTTGCTTGGGTTGTTACTATGCCTGTTGCAGGTAAGACTGATGTCCTACCCCTTGTTCTATTGGCAAGGAATTTTGTATTCGGTCAAAGAACTTATAAAAATGTGCCAAAAGTTGGAGAATTTTTAAGCCAGCAAATGTAAGCAAAACCTTCTTAGAAATACTCCAGTTTCAAATTATCTGTTATGTAAGGGTTATAGAATGGACGTGAGGGTGATAAAGGATTTATCATTGTGAGTGAAACTTAAAGACCATGAGGATGAAGCCCGAGTTGCCCTTAAGCTTCACAAGCGATGATTAATCCTTTATCACACGAGTGTCCATTCTATAACCGATTTATCGTAGGACCATACGCAAAATGTAATAAAAAATATTTTATATTTACATTTATTTATATTTTATATTTATTACAATTTAATGGCTATAAAACAAATATAAATAATAATGGAAACTTTATTTTCTTTTTCTTTACAATTGTAAATCTCGCTTAGATAAGGTAATTTAATAATAATAATAATAATAATAAATAGAATGCCATATGGATAATTCATAAAGGAGTCCTAGACCCCATATAAAAACAGATCACCATTTGTATTTCCATTCTATATCCCTTACATATTTCGTTTTTTATTCTCACTAGTGATGCTAAATATTATCGCCACTGTTTAACGCATACTAATGAGTATTTAAAACAATAGCTATCGCCACTAGTGATAGTGGAGACAATATGGGATTTATCGCATCAGTCGAAACAATAGATTTAAGGTGTGTCATAAGATAATCACAGTTAGCCTTGTTTTTGTGTAGAATATTTATGTTTCAGTGAAGGTCTGTGGAGTTTCAAAGAGTTTGTTGTTGTAGTTTATCCTTCGTGAACGTTTTGACACGGAAATGAAGCAAACTCTGTGAAAATGAGTCTTTAACCCAGAACGTACGTGGTATTTTGAGAATCTGAAAAAGGTCTATTGGGGTCCATTGGGATTTTGCTAGAGAGATTCTGGAACTGCATATAACCCTTTTTGTGTTCAGAGACATCAGTAAAAAAGTGGAATTTGGTCAGGGAAAATTCAGGGAATAGCTGTTATTTACAGATGCATGCAGATGAGATGCAAATGAGCCATTATTTATTGTGACAGTATTCACCCAATAGCCTCACTCAAATGATTCTTGAAACAAAAGGTTATTCCATTGCGGTCTCGGCTGTAATATCAGCTATTTTCTTTTATCAGGAGGGTATTTCCTAATGTGTGCTGTCTTTTTCAGGCGCCTTATCCGCTGCAGCATATGTTGGTCTCCGTGAGCTTGTATGAGGTATTTTGGGGTACAAAACGTTCTGGTGTCTGGTGGACAAGTGAGGCAAGGATCAGTTTCTGTTATATAGAATGTTATGGCTACTTCTAATTTGGAAGGAAACCTGTATTGAAGTCATTTATAACCGACAGGGTTAAGAGAATTGTTTTAAAATCAGTTATGACAGAGCGGATTTGTCGTATAACTGTGAAAAGGTCGTGGCACAGTCAATGCCTTAAGCATGCCTTGTTTATGATGTTTTCTTGAATTTTGCCTTGCCTTGACGTGCTTTGAGCGTGTCGTGACCGTGTTCGTGCTGCGACCTTTTCACAGTCATACGAAATCTACTCTAATGTTTCCCTGTTTTAAACTTCTTATGATTAAAGACCTAGTATACAAACGAGCCCAACAACATCCAACATTGTTGGCAGTTGTTGGTTTGTTTGCTGGTATTTGTGCTCAAATGCACCCAACAGAGCCCAACAATGTTGGGATATATGCTTGTTTGTGTGAAATTTCCATGAATACAATGGGTATTTCACGTGTGAGTACAAAATTGTTGTGCATGATGGTCAAAACCCTGTCCAAATGAGTGCAACATAAAGAGATGTTTGGACTTGTCGGCTCTAAAGTTTTGACACATTTCAAACTTCACCCAACAACTCTCTGAGTTTATTTCTCGCAGTGGTTGTGGCAACAAAATTGCAAGACACTTTTGGTATGTTACACTAGGCAATGTCTTGTGCAACTTGTCTTGTAACAAAATTGTAAGACACTTTTGGTATGTTACACTAGGCAATGTCTTGTGCAACTTGTGCAACAAAATTGCAAGACACTTTTGGTATGTTACACTAGGCAATGTCTTGTGCAACTTGTCTCACAACAAAATCGTGAGACACTTTTGGTATGTTACACTAGGCAATGTCTTGTGCAACTTGTCTTGTAACAAAATCGTGAGACACTTTTGGTATGTTACACTAGGCAATGTCTTGTGCAACTTGTCTCGCAACAAAATCGTGAGACACTTTTGGTATGTTACACTAGGCAATGTCTTGTGCAACTTGTCTCGCAACAAAATCGTGAGACACTTTTGGTATGTTACACTAGGCAATGTCTTGTGCAACTTAAAGCTATGAATTTATAACGCGCAAATATCTATATGAATATATTCAAGTGCAACTGCGCCAAATGTATTCAACTTGCCTCACAACAGAATTTTGCAAGACAAGCTGCAAGGAAAATTGCCTAATGTGGAGAGATCAGACTCTTGCTGTCTGAAGTGGTATTCCGGTTCTTTTTGATATTTTTCCAAAACCCAATAAGCCTTTTCACAGTTTAAGAATCGTTTTCAGCGTGCATGCGTTTTTTCCCCGAATTTCTTAGCTTTTGTTTAGTTAAAAACAAAAGGTTTAAACATGGGATAAAATGGCAGGCGCACTGAAAACGATTCTTAAACTGTGAAATGGCTTATTTTGAAATCTGTTTTAACTGTTCCGATAAAAATGTTATAATTGTATATATAATATATATAATATCAAAGTTGTCTCTGACTTTAAAAAATGTTTCTGGACGTTTCGGTTTTGATACTAAAGCCTTCATCAGCATAAATAAACTGACTGAAAAAATGGTGTCCAAATAAATAGATTGTCATGCCTTACGACTATTGGCTAGAGGTTGGTATACGTTAGGCATATGGACGTGCTCATTTAATTGAGTTTTTGTTTTTAACAGAGTGCCAAGCCTCTAAAAACAAACGACCAACAACATTACAGAAATACGATATACGTGTGGCACACAAACCCATTAAGATCATAGGTTCCGTCAGGGTTCGTGCTACTTCCTTGAAATCCTTGAAAAGCCCTGGAATTCAAAACCCATTTTCAAGTGCACTTGAAAAGCCCTTGAAAATAGCAAAGTTGCTGGATACTCCTGGAATTCTCCTTGAAATTGCTACAGTTCAAGTTGTCATTTCTAATCTTGCTCCAAGAACGGCAAGTTTGGTAACTCATATGCTATTTTCCATCATCTAAAGTCGATGTTATCGAGCTTTAAAACTTTTTTGAAGTCATAGTTAAAATAAAGTCATTAAAATGATGTGTGTTTGTGCCTATAAAATGTTAAGAAAGAAAAATCCCAAACAAAACGGGTCCTTGAAAATCGTAATTTTGAGCCTTGAAAAGCCCTTGAAACGTCCTTGAATATTGTGTTGGAGATGTGGCACGAACCCTGTTCCATGTTTAAGAAGCCTAAAGACCAACCACAAAAGCATTTTTCTACAGGAGTTGTTTACCAAATCAACTGCAAGGACTGTATGAGAAAGTTTACATTGGTCAAACCAGCCGAGCCTTCAAAACCAGAATGAAGGAACACAAAAAAGCAGTTTTCCTTGGAGACCGCAGTTCACTGTTGGCTGAACACCAAAGAAAAACACTACACGAACTTGACATTGAAAATGCACGCATAATCGACCAATGTCAACAATGGTCAGGTCGTTTATTTTTAGAGGCTTTTAATGCCACACGCACAGGAGAATGAAAAGTTTGGTGTTACAGACAATATATGGACTTGAGAAAAGATCTCTTGACATTTAATCAAACCTGTTCAAATTTCTTTCTTTCTGGTTTTGGCTAATTGTGATACACCTATAAGTGTTTTTAGCTGGTTTTTCTTTAATTCTATATAATCTTCATGGTAATATTAACGATTTCATCTCGTAATTCTGCCCCCCAAAAAACGCAAAGCATTATGGGGGTGCAGGGGCGGATCCAGGAGAGGGGTGCAGGGGGTGCGTACCCCCCCCCCCTGAGATGAGCGATTTAAAGTCAATTATGGCTTTATTATTATCTATTTTTGGTACTTGAGTCGTTAACACAAATAGTGCACACATCCCTGAAAAAATTCCTGGATCCGCCCCTGAGATGTGAAAGTGGTGAATTACATTACTGACGTACATTGAAAGCAGGTCAAGTATGACTCCCTGGAGTCTGTCTTATAGTTACTTGATTATTTTAATCTATTTTGTTCTTGTTGCAAATAATTCACACACACACACAGTATGTTTGAATAATTATTCAATAAATATTGACTATTTGATTGGTCAGAGTGATAGCAATTAACCCATGAAACAGAAACTCAAGTGCAATATACAAATAGACGCAAAAGAAAGCAATAGAATTAGAGTCTGCTAACCTCTGGCTGTGTTTCCACTAAGCTTTTTTACTAGCCTAGCATTCCTTTAGGTGTTTGTTTATAGACAAACGTTAGACTAGTACAATTTGTCGGCTGTTTCCACTGTAAAACTCTTTGATAATTATTATCATAAATGGATTTAATTACCAACGGCCATTTCAGAATGTGGTAGCCAGGAAATGAGAAGATTTCACAAGTCTAAATTAGACACAATGTCATATTTAGTTGAAAACGAAGTATGGCTATCTAAGTTGTACAGTAGTTTCTTTCTTATGTATGATTCTAGGGCAGTCTGTTCTATGATAACAAGCATTATACAAATATTCTGACAGATATCTGTCAACTAGGTTGCTACGATTGGTTGATCCAGATGGGGGGACAATTTAAGCCATCTTTCCAGGTCGCTTACCTTTGGTGTGATTTCCTGTGTTTTAGCATATATTTTTGGCCTTTTTTATCATGTAAACAGTAGAAATTTTAAGCTAGATTAAGATTTCCTTGTGGTGTTTCCACTATATTTCCAGAATTTCTATGCTAAACTAGCTTAAAATGTCTTAGTGGAAACGCACCCATAACTATAGACCTAATTCGCTTGGGCGTAATGTTTTCCCAATTCAGACCTCTTGGGAATACGATTCTTTGTTTGAGGGTTATCCATATTAATGTATCTTCTCAAGCGTTACCATTAAACAAAGGAAAAAGTCCCAAAGGAATGACACGTGGCCTGTATTGGGAAAACAAATACGCCCAAGCGAATTAGGCCTATTTCACGGATTAAGTTTCATTACTCTATGTTCCAATGACAAATACATCATTTTTCATCTGATTAAATCCATGATGAACTTCAGTGGGGGGATGCTTGACCTCGTTTGATATAATTCCTTTAATTCCGATTTACAGCAAACAATTTTGATCTGCTATTGTTGGATGTGCCTGTTTACACATAATTACTGCAAAAATTGCTCTTGATACTGTTAATCAACCCTACGACTTGCTTTCAAGACTTTCCTATAGAGCAAATCCTCTTGGGCCTAATGTTTTCCCATTTTAGACCAAGTGTCATTCCCTTGAGCATTATATTTTTATTTAATGGTAACGCTTGAGAAGAGGCATTAATGTGCATGAGCTTCAAACAAAGAATCTCATTCCCAAGAGGATGACACGTGGTCTGAAATGGGAAAACATTACGTCCTTGCTTGTGACTTGGTTGTATGACGCGATAGGGCAAGAAGAATCTCACTGCGATTCTCATTATTCTGCGAACTCAGACATTTCAAGGGCTTGTGAAATTGGTTTTTCGCTGCCGTCAATCAAAAATAATCAGTCGGAAGCTTTTATATTTTTGACTGGCGGCAGTGAAAAACCAATTCCAGGGCAGATCACAACTACAGAGTTCGCAGAATATTGAGAATCGCAGTAAAGCATGTTGAAGGGTAGCAAATCGTGTCGTAGGTATGTCGCATGCGACAGATGTAAGTCAAAATTTAACAGATTTTATATTGGTTTCCAGCTCTTATTCGACCAAGACAATAATGAACCGTTACGTCAATTCTTATGACAAGATTTTTAGGCCTTTTGGTTTTTATAGCAGTGGGGATATTTTGAATGCCGAAAAAGAATAATATATAATAATATATTCATGATCTTAAAGGCTCACTTGGATGAAAATCGGTTAACATTGGAAACTGATTATTTCTATATGAAAATGAATATAGCTAAATAACTAGCTACTCTCTGTCAAAAATCTACGTTTTAAGCTCATCATCACAGAAATTTTGGTTTAAAACCTAAAAGAACAATAGGGTTGAGTAAATGACGTCATTTACAATTTAAATGCTAAATAACTTGACAATTTCTATCCCTCTCTTTTGGATGTGAAGAAAATTTTGCTTCATGGTGATTATTGGGACCGTATAGATAGGTTTAGCTAAGTTTTAAGTCGTTTCCAATTTTCATTGATTTTCATCCAAGTGTCCCTTTAAAGTCTTTATTTTTGTCCGAGATATATTTGACAAGATTTTGGGCAATTTTTACGAAATACCAATGGATGAAAAAATATCGTTTTGAAAGTCTTCTATTCATTTACTTATATGTTAGGGAAGGAGAAGCTAGGGATTAGCCCACTTTCGATATATGGTTGAGTGATCGCACACAAGATCTGAGTCGAGGCTCCGGGGAAACAAAAGAAGAATTACGATTATTTTGATGTTATTTGCTTGGTAACTGATTAGATTGAGTATGTTTTTTGTTTCTTGAGCATGTTGTGTTGCTTGAAGAAACATAACATACTCGATCTTACGATTATTTCATTGTTATTCCCCGGAGCCTCGATTCGGTTCTTATTGTGTGTAATCACTCAACCATATATCGAAAGTGGGCTATTTAGGAAATGCGTAATTCCATTTTGCGTGGTCTATTTTATACGTCCAGGAAAACGGGCTCTAGTTATTACAGATTTGCCTAGAAAACAGACTGATTGAAACAAACCCGTGAAACAAAATCTAATAGTCAATGACTAATAGTCCAATCCCAACAAAAGAAAACAATGGAATTAGTGTCTACTAACCGCTGTTAGACTAATAACTATTTCAAGGGTTTATTGCAAACACACGACAATATCCGCATGTTTTAGATCACGAAACGTGGATTACGCCATACTTATGTTAACAAGATTACATTACGCACGACTTGCTTCGTGTTTTCATAATCAAGTCACGTAGACCAGTCTTTAAGGATAATATTGTCATCATTTTAATCAGTGGTTTCTCACGAACCATAAAGCATTTCGTTTCGACTCATTTCCATCAAACTTGAGAGGCACTTTGCATGAACACAATAAATTTCATAATTATGAAATGGAGTATTTGAGCCAGACAATGACTGACCAATAGAAAAGTTACGTCATCTATGGCCTGGGGAATAACAGTTACAGTTGATCGGAGAGGGGTCTAGGTGAGAGTTGAATGCTCGACGTCATATATTATTATTTACATACCTTAAATTCTCTGCTAAACTTTAAATTATCTGCATTAAAAGATAAACTGATAATGTATGGAATACATTCTGACGGGTGTAAATGTGCAATCTTCGGTGCGCAATGCACCGTGGTTTGTTAGGATTCTTTAAGATTTTTCCGTTCCTAATGTCATAACTTTCAAAAGACTTCCCGATTCGTAAATCTATGTCGACCGTTTACTTGAGATATTTCATTTGCCTTGGACTAGTAAGCTCACACTGTTGGTAAGGTCACCCGTTTCGAGATATAAGGCGACCCTGGGGGGGTAGGCACTACAGTTTGTCCATATCAGCCCTTCAACTCGCCTAACCGAGACAACCTTTTGTTTCAGCATACGTATCTTCAATCAAACCGAGAGCAGGCCCAGGGTTAAAAGAGACAATTTCTTTCCATAAAATTTAAAATGCTTAGTTACAAACGTTTAAACACTAGACAAAAGTATCCGAGGTTAGGATTTTGTTTCGTGTAAACAGCCCGTCAGTATTCCTATTTTTTATCATACTGAATTTTAATAATTCGATAATTACCTAAATGGAGTTGAAGCGTGAATAAAATTAATATGACCCGTACCCGCCTACCTGTCCACCCTAGCTAACCTATTGTGACAAAAAATTAAAACACTAGAGAGAGTCGATCTACGAACAACTGAAATTCAAGGGCTTAGCGTTGACCGACAAGAGAGGTAACTCGTGGCCACTAACCCTCGTCGCATCATAATTCATATTTGACTGTCAAGCGTAAGTCGTAGTAAAATATGTTTAAAAATTAAAACTTTATTGTGATTTACCCCCGAAAGAAGAGAGGCGTTCAGTAGTTACGGAGTGTAGTTGTTTTAGAATGGCTGTTAAAATTCATTTCATGTAGTCTTGATACTCCGGTTTTGCTACTTCCGAAAAAATTCAACTTCTACATTCCAATTCCTTCATGGAACAAAGACAGGTTGTTAGATGGACTAAATGTTGGCTCTCGCAAAAATGGTGATTAAAAAAAAAACCGCATTCTGGAACTGCTGTGATGGTGAGTTTGTTTATAGTCTCCTAGCCTCACTTAGAGTTAAAAAAATCAAATTGGTATGTATGGGTGCGCCGTTTGCTAGATGAATTTAAAAGATTTAATACTAACACGTTTGGCTATTAAAAGTTCTATGGCTCCGTTAGACGATGTAACTTTTACCTGAAATTTGCCATGTCCAAAGATATTGCGAGACAAGTACTGGTTTCAGAAAGCCGGAAAAGTAGAATTCGCTGCATGCACCGTGTAGCACTCTCAGCTTTTTAGAACTGCTTTCTATAAAACTAGTAGTATTCGTCACCTAAAACTTGTCGGTCGCAAAGCGAGCGCTTCAGGGCGAAGCATCAGTTCAGTGAAAACTTTAAACAACTCAGTGGGACTTTCAATTTTAAAGGATGTTTATATCATAGGCAAACGGGACTCAAACTGGTAAGAAGTTATACCAATTTTTATACAAAATAATGAATGAAATCCATGTTTCGAAGTCAGGACATTCCCCCGCCCTCCTAAGATTCAAACTCTACATGATAATAATAATAATAATAAGCTTTATTTAAAGAGGGAACACCTTCAGCAATCTGTTCTCCCAGATGTCCCTAACATA